>CABFOQ010002969.1:43353-71915 GCA_900660455.1 Gephyroberyx darwinii | reverse complement strand
GTGTGCCTCGGTACGATGCTGGTGAGGATACAGGTGTTTACAGGTGCAATGACAACTACATGTCAGGTGTTTAGCTCCATTCCAAATTCTCATAAGTTTTCACAATCACTGCAGAGCTTTTCCAGTGTTCCTGTCAAGTTCAGATCTGTCACAGACATCCCATCTCCAATAATCCCAGGGTGGCCTTTGCTCTGTCTGTCAGCAATACCTAACAATAACACTGCACAATAAAACCCTCCAGAACAACAGTGGGCCGCAGGCAGCTTCAAGGGCTACTGACGGCGATCTATAAAACACTGTAATGGCTTGCCTGTCAGTGAGTGTGAAAGGGAAGATCTACGCCTCCTCTGACTGTCTGAGGGGACTTCAATTAATCACAGCAGAATTGTATCACCACGCAATAGGAGCCGTAAGGTTATTACCATCCCTGTATTCCGCAGGATGAAATGCGATGATAGCACTAATTGAGGAAAGGAGAAAAAAAAAAAGCTGACCGCACAACGCTTGTCAAGGGGATGAAGGGCAGATGAAAGAATGGGGTGAACAAGGAGATAGAGAAGAAAGGAAGTGGGATGGGGGAGGAGGTTCTAGAAAGAAGAAACGGTGTATTCTTGGTGGTGTGTAAGTATAATCATAAATATCTACAGTCTTCGTGCAGGGGGGCTGGCAGGGAGAGCCAGAATTAGTTTTCATTAGGGACGCTGTTTGTGTCTTCTAAACATGATCCACAAAGATATTGGACTTTTCTAAAGTCATAAACAAGCTGCTTAGCTGGAGCTCTTTGGGTGGAGGGGAATCACACTGATAGAGGACATGGCCCATGCTGTGAATTCAGCTCCAGCTCCACTCCCCTTTCAGAGCAGCGATTTGGCTTGTTTGTAAAGCTTACTGTAGAGAGACGTGTTTTTGTTTGGTGTTACCTTCAGTAAGGTACAATGTTCCCTTCTGATATCCAATGTCAGAAATATTGAACATGTTGGGTAAGCGCTCTTCTTTATGGTGCCAATATCTGATAAAAGAAAATGTAAAAGTTGAACATACTGTGTGTCAGGTCCATATTGGATGTATTATATTACCTCACATCACAAGAGGGAGAGAGAGACAAAAAGAAAAAAAACAGAGAGACAGGCTGAGTAACATAGGGAGTGAAAGAAACAGACAGACAGACAGACAGACAGACAGACAGATAGACAGATAGATAGATAGATAGATCGATAAGAAATTATCATTGGTTATGCAGTTTTAAGGTTTTCTTTTCTTGAATGATAAATACAGCAATGACTTCCGTGAGGAGAGGTCACACACTTCAGTTATTTCCCTCAGACTACTTTGATCCAAGGCTAATAGGTTTCCCATACACCCATAAATGGGTTCCATTAATGCCTTTCTGCGCCCAAAATTAATGCGTTGATTTGTAAACGCCTACGATAACATGGTAGTCATTTAATCTGCCCCATGCAGTCAGTGATTTCAAAGACATAGTAATCATATCTTGTGAAATAGCTGTCAGTGATGAATAAAATGGCCAATGAGACAATCTGTATCTGAAAGGGAACATTCGCTATACCTGCACGTCACCTGAAGTCGCCGTATTAGTTTGTAGTACTGCTGTCTAGCAAGTTAATAACTATTAATCATTGCGGAAACGATCAATAATCGAATCAATAAGCTTAGTTTATTCATGGGTTTGGGTCAGGACTGGTTGGCTATTTCACAGTCAAGGAGCTGCTGGCCTTTTAATTATTGGACATTCAAACATGCCTTAACATGAATTATAATTCCCATTTAATAATTAGCCTTCAACGCTCGTAAAGGCAAAAGTTGTGCAAATTCAATAAAAAATAGGGGGCGATTTCAGGGCAGGCGAATGTTATACGTAACCTACCTGTCGTTGTGCTGTCAATTAATCCCGGGAAATGTCCCTCTCATTTGTTCTCCATTGTCAACCATAAAAAACCCGAGATTTCTTCTTTAGAGAGATGCCATTTCCTTGCCGCTTTAAGATGCCCTCGACAACACATAACCTAAACAGGACGGGCTAATGTCAAAGCTCTCCAGACGCACAATCCCCGAGTCAAAGAAGTCTAAATTGAGCTGAGGGCTACTTGCAGTGGACCCCGAAAGTCTATGAAAGTTGCTGATCCTCCAGCTCTCTCTCGCAACTTCCCATTCGCAAAGGCGCCGCAGGAGCTGGAGCGCGCGCCCGACTGTCACTCATAGTTTCTGGATTCAAGCGTGATGTGATTATTACAATCCGTCCACATACCGGTTGCAGTTGGGTTTTGTAAACGTCTTCGTGCAGTTAGAGAAATGCATTTGAGGGGGTCCGAGGGATGCGAGAGCGACTGGATTCACAGTGTGCGTGTCCCCCCACTCCACCTCCCAGCGGTGCAGCGCCGGTATTGTAGCGCCATCCAGTGGTGGCCTACAGGCACTTGGGTGGTGCTGATGCGAGGAGGGAGTGCACAGATTTACGTAGATGGCCCATTTATCTCAATATAACCTCAGATAATAAAAGCTGGATGATTATGTTTTCTTAAAGATAGCGGTCTGACCATCTCGGGAAATAAAAACTATTAATGGTCTTATTGTTAGCTCAATTACTGTGTAAGAGAAATCGCCATGAAATGCATCCTAATGTTGGCACAAGTTGCCCCTGCATTGCCAGCACTGTTTGTGATTTCTATCTTGAATGACACAGTTCCTTTATTTGCTGCTCCTCATACTGCAAACAAACTAAAAATCTGAAAGGGCCAATATATGATATGATTTCAGAAAATGTGTCTGAGATGGATAAAGCTATTTTGGGCCAGTGTGTATGCAGAACAAAGTTGCACTGAGAAAGCCTGGTGTGTTATGACATGCATTAGTACTCACTGAGGTTATGATAATACATGTGTTTTCCTCTGACACTAAACTTCCTCCCTCCTCAAGCATTACCGCTCAGTCTAAAAAGGCTTCCCCTGGTAATTGCATTATCATCTCTCCATTTCTCAGCAGTCTCTTTTGTCTGGCCCCCAAAAGGCAGGACTAGGCAGAATAATCAATACAAAGCTTTGAAATAGCCCGTGGAGATGGCAGGCAAACATTTGGATTTGGACTTGATTGCTTTTGGACACCCTCGGAGTGTTATGATCATAAACCCTAAGCCATTTACCTTATGGATAGCTCAGCAAACACACTCACACATAGACACATGCACACACACACACACACCGAATCAAAGGGCAGAGTACACAAATCCTGGAGGACAAAGTACAAAAAATGTCAGCCCATTATCATTGACCAGGCTGTGCTATAAAATTCTGAGCAGCTATATAGACCTAAGCTAG
This sequence comes from Gephyroberyx darwinii, assembly GCA_900660455.1. Classification (NCBI taxonomy): domain Eukaryota; kingdom Metazoa; phylum Chordata; class Actinopteri; order Trachichthyiformes; family Trachichthyidae; genus Gephyroberyx; species Gephyroberyx darwinii. Next base: position 68,583 of record CABFOQ010002969.1, on the reverse strand, counting down.
GTATCACATCACTTCAAGAGCTTCAGCTCCTAATTTCCTATAGTTATTTTGTTTCTATTTACAGCAGTCATTATATGATCGCCTACTAAGTCCTCAGGTCTCTCCGTCTTCCTGTCACATGCATACCCAGGAAGAGAGTGAGACAGAGAGCGGAGGAGATGACCTCATTAATCTCTAGTACATACTGTAGACATATCTTGTCATACCCCTGACACTGTGGTTTGCGACACAGCTCGGCGTATTAAATCATATGACAGGATGAGGTCAACCATGAGGTAAGGTGTCTCAAGCTGGGGGAGAGGAGATAAAGACAGCGTTATTAGCGTCTGTAGTGGAGCTCGACAAAAGGCCACGAGCGCATAGGTCACAGATGAGGCGAGTCACAAAGTAATCCTGATTAGTGAGAATTTGGCATCCAAATCTAATAAAAAACAGGATGCGTTTTATCAGGGTCTGGTCTGTCTGAGGTCGCACTGCAGTGGATTTTCGTGTCTGCCAATGAGAAACACACATCTCCTGTTTTTTTTGGCATTGTGTGACGACATCTCACAGAGACAACAAGGCACCGAGAGAGTAGCAAGTCTTTTTAGGTGGTCAAACAGTGTCATCCAGTGCTTACTCTCACTTCACACAGGGAACCAGAGCGGTGTAAAGCTCCCTGGCCCAACAGGGCATTGATTGTGGCGGTTCAGCTTAAAATAACACGCCCAGCAGGGAGCATCGCAAGCCCTCTGCTTGAACCCCTCCTCGCCTTCACCGCGGAAGTGTGCTGGAAGACAGTGGGACATCTACAGAAAATTGCAAGAGGAAAAATAGGAGGCATAATGGCCTCAGGAATGGAGCCGGCCATCAATAATGCAGAAGTTAATGCCCCCTTTAATTCAACAGGTCCACAGTCCCTGGGACACTTATTCTCTTCGAGCGTCACTTCAACCGCCGACGCTGGAGGAGAGGCAGCTACATCAGGCTTTATGGCTTTGTTGCACTGCCAGTTCTCTCCCCGACCTCAATCCCAATAGCAGAGCCATTAATGGGTTTTCAGCAAGGGCCCACCCTAATGGAGTTTCCAACTTTACCAGCTCTCCCAGACGCCAGTGAGTAACTGTGACAGCGCAGGAGGAAATATTGGCTACACAAAGATAGAATATTGTAAACTTAATTCAGCCTGACTGGTGGGACTACCGTTAAGGTTTCGATTAGCAAAAACAGGACCTGTTTCAAAGACAAAAGGTGTTATAGTGGGTTGTGGTTGTGTGCAGCCAATCATACACTGCAAAAACATCCAGCTGAAGAATTCAAATCAAGTGAACAAGCAACAGGGTGAGGTAACTTTACCTATTTCCAATGCAAATCAACTTGTTTCAGGAATCTTCTTGAATTAAGTGACATCTTGATACTTGTGGAGATGAATCTGCTTTATTTCAAAATATAAGAATAAAATCCTCGAAACAGGTGAACCTGCATTGGAAATGAGTAAAATTGTGTCACTCCATAGGGATTTTTTCCCCACTTGTTTTAAGAAAAACAAGATTTAAGACTACACATGAGATTTTCGCAGTGTATGGCTGATTACTGAGCATTCATTCTGCACTGCCAGGCCATGAAATATGAACTCTTGAGATTATGACACAGTATTATTTTCCTTTCATCTTGTTTTCTCTCCTACTTTTCTACTCCCTCTGTCTCCCTCTGTCTCCTCTCACTAGAGATCCACTCAACTTGGCCCAGCATCTGTTCCACTACACACACACACACACACACACACACACACAGCGCCTATATAAACACATAAAACTAAAGGGAAAAAAACATCAACCAAACAAATCCACCTGTCATTTCCCCTGTTTCTATTAGATTCAGAGCAGAGTCTTGGGGTACACATTCGTGCCCCATGCATCAGACCCCCTGACAGAGAAGTAGTGGATCATTCATCAGGCAAGAGATTAAATCTTCATCCACTGCTACTAGATGCTGAGAGTACTTCATCTTAGGGAGAGGAAATAAAAGTAAAAGGAAAAAAGCCATCTTTTGTGGCAAAGGAAGTCATTTCATTTTCTTTTATCACTTGTCAGCATGTGGTACTGTAGACAGTAAGCAATATTAAAACAGCTATCGTTATGAAAAACAGTTACAAATATACCTACATGGTCAGCAGATAAGGTGTTGACATGCTGATGAACATATGCAGTAGTAACAATAATAACATGTTGAGGCTACAAACAACCTCTGTCGGTTTTAAAGGTCTACAAGCATCACAATAAATTAATGCTAGCCTCCACAGCATCTATTCCCCATTCCTGTTCTGGTTGCTTCCTATCGCTTATACTTTGGCTCCATCTAGAGGAGAACATGCACAGGTGCAACCATCTAGTCTTGGGTTATTAGACTACAACTACATTGTAATAAAAATTGCATCTGTAAAATAAATAGTTTAGTTTAGTTTAGTTTAGTTTAGTTTAGTTTAGTTTAGTTTAGTTTAGTTTAGTTTAGTTTAGTTTCTAAAAAAATCTTATCTCATACAAACTAAATAAATAAACTGACAAAACAACAACAATTAAAATGACATGGGAATACACAACTAATCTGGTCTCTAATGTAATCTGGTGCCACTATTACTGCTCTTGCAGTAATAGTGGCTGGATGAGTCCTGGAGTAGCCCAAGGGATGCTGGGCAACACAGTAATTATACTGATTAGCCATAATAATAAAGAATGGACTTTTGGATTGTATACACACAGGCGAGTATTGTATTGTACAAAGAATAAGAGCACAATATAATAAATAGTAGCATTATGTTTATCTAGGGACAATGATTCTTAAGAACAAAAACAATTCATGCAAGCATTTTAATCAAATCAACCTCAGTCCTTGAACATTATCAGTTGAAAGATGGACTATGATCTCAGATAAAATGATTATGTCACACAGTTTCATATAGATACTCTGGTTTAGGCAGACCACTTAGTGCTTACTCATCTTTTAAAAGGTAGCATGACATGGACTTGCAGGCACGGTACTGTGACTACTGTATTATGGATATGCCTGTAATGATGTGCAGTGTCTCAGATCCAAGATAGGTTTTACAGTAGATGATGGTTTGGATACGGTGAAAAGTAGTTACCCAGGGATTTTTTAACTATAATGCAGTAATCCACCTGGGTGGGATTGCATGCACTGGCAACTACAGCACAGTAATACATGGCTGGGCACCGTTGATGACGATATGGAACAAAAAAAACTTACATACAGTATATCCTACATCACATTTATTTATACATGGTATAACATACTGGCAGAATATAGAATAATAGTTAACTAATGTTGGGACAAAATGTATAAATGTTGTCACCTGTTACTGAATGGCATTTTCTGACAAATGAAATGTGGACTGGGCTGATCGAAGTAAAACAATATATACTTGCATGTACTGCACAGAGCATATTGAAATGGGTCTAAATCACACAAAATGATCTGAGGTCAAGGGTCAATCCTGACAATCTTCAGACTCTAAAACCAACACCTTGTGTTAGCAGTTTGATGACATAATCAGAAGAGTGTTGCTGTCTTGTTTCTAGCTCTGAGGGAGATTTAGTCATGTTCACAAATCTAAACTCTCCAAAAACATAGACGTGGAATTCTGTCTCTGGGTGCATGTTTCCTTCAAACTTATTGAATTGTTACATTAGATAGCTAGTAGGCTATTACAGGATAATTTCAACCTAATACAGTATGGCTTGAGGTTATGGAGACAACCACACACACACACACACACACACACACCTTCTGAGCCTGCAGTGTTATTTGGTGTGAGCTGTGTGTTGACTCTTCCTATAATATAACACATTGTTCTTAGTCCAGTGGTTGAGTCCCCAAATGAAACTATATCACTATAATATTACTATAATATTCCCATAGGGACTTAGAGTGTGTCTGTGGTGAATTCAGTGACCTTATTATGGGCGTATTTTCATCTCCTGTGGTATCACTGTCGTATTCTTATTGGATATTATATATAATTTATAGTTTTGTTGGGATATGTGTATACTATTATAGGATTACTCTAGTTCTTTTTTCGTTATTAAAATCTGTCATGTAGTCTGATATTCGTCCCTGCTGAGTAAGGTTTTGATTTTTCATGAGGTTTTTATGTGAAGCTGTCTGGCTGCATGTGTGAAGAGTGTGTCTCTGAAGCCCTGCCTTCTGGGACGAGATATAGCCCGCTGTCGGATTACAGCCTATACACCCGCAGTGGAGGGTTATTCTTTTTGAATGAGGAAAACACAGCGTCTGTCTAAAGGCGTCACGAGGAGAAAAATCGCTTCCTGAAATGATCCTCGTCGTCGGCTCATTTTTCTACTTGCCCTGCGTAATATTGCCTCGCGTTTAATAATTTTTTTTCCGTCCGGATTTTCGGGGTCTTGTTGCCGATGATGATAAGCAAAGTTAAAAACGCCATGTCCACTCTGGTGGGAGGGATGATGCCCCACGGCCACCACCACCATCACTCAGGGACCGGTCAGAATTGTGGACCGGACAGCCTGCCGCCTCGGTTCCCCTACGGTCGGCCGGATTTCTTGGACCTCACCCCGGAGCTCCTGCAGTACTCCACCGAGCACGCATCGCGGCCGGTGCTCACGTTAAAGAGAGACAGCAGGCTTCCGTGGCGGACGGGATACGCAGAGTGAGTGGTTGCACGAAAAGCCATCCGTTGACGATTGCCCATAAAGAGCAACAAATGTTGAGGTTTTTTGCACATATGTGTTTCAACTGATCCGCTTCGGGCCTGTGTATCATCAAGTGTTTTACTGCTGCAGCCTCAGCAGCCCAGTGTACACTGCAGCAGCCAAATGATGGCCAATAACATGGCCTTTTCTCGTGTACGATTTCTGCAGTATTTCTCCCTCTGTTACTGTACATGATGCTGTGGGCAGAGTGGTCGCGCTGTAATTATACGAAACGCTCGCTATTATTTAGATCAAATGATGACAACACTGTCACATTTGTGTTCAAAGCTTTGGCTGCAGGCTCCTCCTCGTTACATTTGATGTATCACTATGAGGAAGCAGATAAGCCATATCAGAAATGGCCACATACAAACCATGCAAAAGTGAAAACAGGAAATGCAGTCAGCCTAGAATGAATTGTATATCACACCATTTCTTGAATATGGTCATATTAGCAGCGACTTTTTAGGTTTTCACACATCCATGATATTTTTGATGATCAGAAATGTGTGATTTACAATATATCTCTCTATTGATATCACTCTATTCCTGTCTCTGTTTCTCTGTCTTCACACACACACACACACACACTAACAACCTTTGCAAGTCTGCGTGGATGTGTGCCTGTGTTTGTGTGTGTGACGCTCTAAAGTCAGTCTCAGTTGCTGGACTGAGCAGTCTTTCAAAAGGTCAGATGAGGTGACTTGAAATAGTTCACATTCAACTCCAACAGCAAATTGCGCCTAACTGCAGAACTTCAGTCCACATGTCCTTGGGTTTACTGCAGCTGCTGTCACACTGTTACACACCTGTAATTCTCGGACAGATACCAACCATGCAGCACCTATCAAAATAATTTCTTTCACTCTATTGGCCAGAATGTGCTGCTTGGGCGATTCACACAGAGGAAAAATCACTTTCAGGCATCCCATTTCTTCCAGAGGGGGGGTTAGGAAGGGCTGAATAGCTCCGGTCCTGCGTGGACTATACCACTGCATGCAGTCCACCCCCTGTCTGTCCTCCTGGACCCAGTGTTGAAAACAGCTGAGTCATGCACAGTGGCTCAAGGGAACAGGGGAGAGGTTTGTGATGAGAAAGATGGACCTCTTCTCAGAAGAGAGGTAGAATAAGGATGCATGCTCTAAAATGAGGGAATAGTGATTCACTGTTTGGGACTAGTGAACTGTGCACTGGCATCAATGATACTGCCTCCACTCTCTCAATTTAGCAATAAATGCCTAAAATATAATCACCGCATTGGCTGTGCTATCTACACCACCCCCCCGTTTGACCGATCTGGTCAGTATCACATTGACTCTCTCTGGCTGTAATCTGAGTGGAATATTTATGGTCCATGTACTGGAGCATCCAATAATTCTCCTGTCCTTTTTTGGTAAGAGCTGTCCAGTTCCCTTGTGCAATAATGAGTAGGAACAATGATGGCCAAACGCAGTGTAGGTGGATGCTGTCCAGTTGGAGGCCACCCTGCTGGCTCTGCTCCAGACACTGTGAAACTTCAACACTTTGGTATCACTTAACGCCTGCAGTCTTTTTCTCTGGTGGTTATACAAGGATTCCGTGTTGTTGGCTTGTCTTGGCCTGGTTGAGCAATTTGTCTTTCCACCATTTCAGCAGCATTTCCTCTGCCGATTGTTGCTGTCATGTTTTCAGTGTGCACTGGGCCGTTGTGTTCAGTGTAAGCGCATGGAATTGTTCTAAAGTGTTACAGCTCTAGGATGCACAGAATTATTCAGCCATCAAGCACTTGACTACAGTGATGTATGCACTACTGTCCCAGTAATTGGACATACACATGGGGTTACATTTCAGAGGGAGTTTTGAACCTGAAATCTCTCTGCCATTTTAGAGCTAGGACGTTTTAGAACAGGAATCTAATCGATGCTGTAATGCTTCTTCACGGCGTTGTGTCAACTTCCATGTGTGAGTGCACTTACAGTAAGTGCTTTGTCAAATGGCTATTTAATGTAAATGCAATCTGATAAGCCCTGGCACTAGGCAAAGACACGCACCCAATTTTTTGGCGAGTGGCAACACAAAGAGTACAATCCCTTACAGTGCACATGCTTGATTGACAGTGTGATTTAGTTACTTGAGTTATAGTCTTAACTGCAGATAAGTTACTGTAGTAACTGTTAAAGTATTATTGTGGTTGGGGATTTTTTTTGTCAGGTCTTGCCAGATGTGTTCGTCACAGCATATGCACCAGTTCTGTTTTGCAAACAATTGAAGTGAAAATTCCTCCCTGTGAAGGAATTTCCAATATGACGAGACTATGAGGCTTTATGAGGCTTTATGAATTAGGCCTACAGTGTTTGTCCATCTGTCATCCTCTACCTGACATAGCGTCATTCAGCAGCAATCTGGGATTACCATTTTTCACATTCAACTTTGGAACAAAGAGTCCTGTCTCTCTCAAGGCCTGAAATGCATCAAAGTCAGGAACAGAGGAAGGAGATCCATACCCAGAAGAGGCCAGAGTCAGGTTTCATATATTTTTTTGGTATTATATTTTGTGTGTCTGTCTGTGCGTGGACACATCCTTGTGAACACAGTAACTCAAGAACAATACATGATAGAAATGTCATACTTGCACCACAGGTACCCCCTATAGAGTAGATGATCTCAATAGAGCACCTGATTTTCTTGAAACTGCTTGTAACTCCTTAATGCTTTAAGATATGGAGTTCATATTAATACCACCCCTATGTTATGTGAAGACAAGTGTGTTGACAGACATATTTGCTTATTCCTGCATTAATTGGCTTAATTAATGCCCTCACTAGCATAACTAGCTATGTTTAATATATGGTGGTGATTACTATACTATTACTATACTAGGCAGCTCATGTGCCTCGTTTATTTTGAAATTCCTAATTGACCACTGTTACACAATTTGTATCTTCAATAAAGGAAGGACACAATTGACAAACATACTCGACTGTTACATTAGTACGCACAGTATGACGTTTCAATCCATGGGAGAAATGTGTGACAGGAAATTGTAGACAACTCAAATAAGAAAGGGTTATTTTAGTGTAATAACCATTCAGCAGTTGTATTACACTGAACCACTGATCTGCCTTTCAATGAACTACCGTTTCCACAGGGGCACTAAAATAGTCTCTCCTTTACAAGTATATCCATGGGTTGGAGGGGATGACAAGTGCATTCAAATATTAAGTTATATTACTTTTTTCTGTTATTGCAGTTCTAGAGAAGGTGTGTAATAACAACTCAAACCTCAAAAGGTCCAGCAGCTGAGAATTAACTGGAACTGTCAGCTTCCTCTTTTGAATTCTCCTTGCATGACGTAGGAACGATCAAACACAGAAGTGCTACTGGTTTTCAGTCACAAGTTGTTGAAACATATGACTGGAACACAGATATCTGACACAGTTATGTCACATTATTGTAAGTCTTGATTCAATTCTGACATTATGTTCAATTACAGTTTGTTGAAGACGTGACTACTCTCAGAACACACAAATTGTATTACACTGCACTGCAAGTGTCCCTCGTAACAAGTTTTCATTTTAAGACACAATTCAATGCAAACTGTATCTTGATTTAAGTTTCTGTTCAAACCTACCATGGCTTCAGTGCAGTCTCTCTCCGGCCTTCTCAAATGCTGCATGACATGGACTAAAAGCCAAGAAGTTGGCTACGTCGGTCAGAGGCTGTAGAAAACTAAGCAAAGCCAAAAACAGTGCTTGGCAGAGCCTTGCAGATTTGCTGTGATCATATTCCAACATGGATGAAAAGTTGTCTCTCCCTAGCTGCGTCCAGATTGCTGAAAACATTGTGGCCTTGGCAGCAAGTTTAGACGACAATCGGGCGACTTTTAATTCTTCCCTGTCATTAGTCCTAATGCAGGGAGCGCGGTGCGGGACAGCGGTGCCAGGCCACTGCTTTCAACTGATTAGAAAGTGAAATGGCTTTTTATAATCCAGATTTGGGCAGCAGTTGCATTTTGTGCATCATTTTTTGGTGCTCTCTGATATCAGCGCTTGGCCACACCGTGACCAGTGGCCCCTAATGATTGTAATCACCAGCTAAAGGTCCTGTTGTGACCCTGGGATTGATTGATTGATTCTGTATAACCCCCCCCACCCCCCTCTTTCTCTGTCCCTTCTCCTTCTTGATCCTCTCAGCATTAAGATTCCCCGGAAACCTCTGCAGAGGTGGGATTAGGAGTTTATTACTTAATACTTTGAATTACTGGAATTGTGCAGTATTATGTTTTATCATCCAGCTAATGTGCCATTCGTTTATAATTGAAACTCAAAATGTTATGTAATATGTCTGCATGAGGTCCACACTACTGCGCAACTGTCTTTCCAAGTTAGACTGATGTGGCAGCTTAAGTCACACTAAATTAAGATGATTTGTTTGCACATAGTGTTTGCACACAGTGTTGTAAAACTAACCTACACATTTCAAGGTGTGGTGGAGACAGGATGTATGTACTAATGTACGTCTTGTATATGTACCTTTTAAACCTCATTGTACGTAGGAGAACCTAAAGGCGCCAATAGTCTAATTTAATGTAATGTTAGGTAATTTTCATTGAGGGCACAGTAGTTATGATACCATAGTTATATAACTATTTTTAAGTATCTCAGAGAAACAGCTGCCAGGCAGAGTTTCCAGCAACCTCCCCACTCTTTAGATCACTATTCTGCACTGGTGCCTCCGGTTAGTAGTGCTGCAGCTCACAGTTGAATAGACGATGCTGCTAGAGTATGAAACCATGCATTACTGTAAAGCCATTATCCTCCACAGGCATCAGCTCATAATGAAAACATTTAATCCCTCCTGCAACTTCCCTCTGGGACGTGACTACATCCTGGCCCACGCTCTCTGTATCTCGCTCGTTCTCTCTCTTTTACCACTCTCTATTTTTCTTACCCCCCGCCTCACCCTTCCTCCTCTCTCTTTTCCACCAGGGTGATCAATGCAGGGAAGAGCATGCTGAACGAGGACCAGGCGTCTTGTGAGAAGCTGTACGTGAAGAGGCCGAGCGGAAAACACCGCAACTCCACTCTGCTGGAGGACAACGGGGTGAGGGAAGGGCCAGGCCACTGGGGGCTCCCAAACATGAAACAGGTGCCGGGCAATAAAGAATGAAATGTCTGGTCAAAAGGCCAGCAGCTCTCAGAAATAATCCTTCATAATGTTTTTCAAACTGAAGTCGATGTACAGTGAATTCTGAAGCGGAGGTGAATGCCATTAAAAGGTAGTTGCCATTCTCAGTTCAACTTTTGGCTTCAGTCGGCCTGTTATGGAGCTCAACTTTTTCATTTGAGGAAAAATGTAGTCTCAGCAGCAGATTGTATCAGCCTCTTTGCATGCATTGTAGTTATCTGATACCCAGTAGTAGTGTCTTCTACTGACGGATTCTCCTTGTTACTTACATGTCCATACCTCTCCAGTCCTCCGGGACTTTTTCCACTATGATTACTATCATAGGAAGGTCCAATCTATACTTGAGCGTTCGTCGCAAAACATCAAAATTTGGTTCCTCCAGTTGAAAAATTCCCACACAAACATTTGCTGGTCAAGTGCAAGTCCTTTAACAAGCATCTTCACCCTTAGCTTTGTAGCAAAGCAGATTTTGCTTTTGAAACATTCAAGTCAAGGTCAGGCAGTAGCAAGAGGAAGTAGAAGAAGAAGAAGAAGAAGAAGAGTTTTAGCTAAATTCCTCTCGTTAAATCTGTTCTTAAGCTGTATTTAGTGTTTTGTCTCAACCTGTAAACTTGAAAGCACCAGAACTCTTCGAGGATCAAGACTGTGTTCATCTGTTGTTTCATTTTTTTTTTATTTTGGTATTTTGAACCACCTCTCAGTGGGCCCATAGAGCAGAGGACTGACAAACGAGGCCAAAAATCTATTCCTGCTGAGACAGCGGTCCTTTAATCCTCCTAAATGTATTTCCATTGTGGAGGTCAATAGGTCTGTACTCGCCCACACACACAAACACACTCACCTCCCACCTCCTCCATGCTGTCTCTGCTTGCTCCTAAATGAATTACATCATCTCTTGTTGCGCTCCCTCCCTTCCCCCACTCTTGTCCAGCATCAGATGGGTAAGCAGATGTCTCGCGCCTGTTCATCTGTTAGTCTGTCAGGCCAGCGTGGCGTGTGAACAGGCGTTTTTCAGCACATTGCATCATGGCACAGTAGTAACCCCTTCAGAGGAGGAGATGAGGAGGAGATTCGCCCATCGTCCTCCTATCGCTCATCCCTCTGTTAGCAGGGCAGGTGTCACAGATCATTTGATTCCTTAGATCAGAGGTGTCCAATCATGTGCCACGTAGGGCCGAGTGTAAGCAGGTTTTCATTCCAACAGGTGATTCGACCGGTTATCACACCCTCAACCAGAGAGGAGGAACTAATCACCTGAAATCACCTGGTGTAGTCTTTGGTTGGAGTCAAAACCTGCATACCGCTGCCTTAGATTAATTTAATAATATTATTATTTGTTGTGATTAATATACTATTATTGCACCAAAGCATTGGCAAATTTAGTGTTTTATTTAATTTTATACTCGTTATTGTACTTTATTATATTATACATGATGAGAGTGGAAGTTACATGGTGCTTAGCATTAAGAAGTATCATAATGTCACCAAGCAGGCAGTCCCTGACCTATGAAACCCTCCTAAACAGTAGTAGGTGAGATTTCAGACTATCCCCGCAAACCTTATAAATTTGTATTATTTTTCTTCATTTTTATGTATATACCCATTTTCAGGATGGCACAGGGATCCCTCTTCACTTCTGGGGGGTGTTTGATGGCCATGCGGGGTCCGGAGCCGCCATCATGGCCTCCAAGCTTCTTCATCGCCTCATCAGAGATCGTTTGGGAGAGATTGCCCACCTGTTGGAGAACCCCTCCAATGCGCCGCCGATCTGCCTGGCCAAGAACGGTAGTCCGTACCAGGCGGAGACGAAGAAGGGAGCCGCCCAGGAGCCAGAGGACCCCGATGCCATCAGCGACCCCTCAGTGCGCTTCCACATGGAGAAGGTGGTCAGTTTGGAGAGCCTGGTGATGGGTGTCATAGAGAACGCCTTCAAACAGATGGTGAGCAGGAGATCACTAATGTTGCAGTATGTTTTTTACCACTAAGATAAACAGTATTTTGTTTATTTCAAAAGGAGAAATATGGTTGCATCAGCTCTTAGACAAACATTTTAAAACTACACTAGGCAACTTCAGATCCAGATTTGAACTGCAATACTCAGAAATCATGTAATGATGTGATGTTAGTAAACACACAACACGCTCATGTTTACCAACCTGGATGGACTGTGATCCTGGATACCAAAGGGACTAGGGAGGCAAAATTAGTCCAGTGTTCTCTGGATTGAGCACTTGCTGCTGTTTAGGAGACCATTTTGGATTGCATTCTTAAGTTTTGATTTGTCACTTCCTGTGGGTGGAGACGTGTCCATACACCAGAAATGGATGTGATGGGACTCTTCTCTATTGCAGCTTCACTTTATGATTTAGGCTATAAGGCAGGTGTATTTTTGCCAGACCCTGAGGGGCGCCTGCGGATGAGAGCAAATGTCCCTAACTCACTGAGTCACTGAGTTACTGAGTCACTCTACATGTCCATAGAAAAGAATGCGGCTGCCACACACGCACACACACAGCAGCACATCGTGAAATGTGGCCATGCAGACCTAGGTTGGCCTACGCCCAGTCGGTCCATCACAGAGACAGCTGCACATTTAGTTTTTGTACATTTCGATTAGCAGGCGTATGAGGACACCAGCTTCTAAAGGAACAAAATAAATGATTCATTTCTAAATTATTTATACAAAATACATTGACCAATAACTTGACTCCACTAGTCATCTCCAAGGTACCAGTCCAGGGGCCGATACCAGCTAGTACTGCAAGTCTTGTTACATAAAAGTCTTGCCTAGTGCAGCTTTAAAAAGATGACAGTCTCACCACAGCCTGCTTGTTTTCCCTCCATATTGAGCTCTGCTTTGTTGTTGTTTTGTTTCGAAGATGAATATGTATGGAGAAAACAATGAGCTCTTCAGGGCGATGAAAGGCTGAGTAGGTTCTCAAACCACCATGTTTTTCTCTCTTTATTTCAGGATGACCTGATTGAAAGGGAAAAAGCCTCCTACACCATCTCTGGTGGGTGTTGTGCCTTAGCTGCCATCCATTTGATGGGGAAACTCTACGTAGCCAATGCTGGAGATAGCAGGTGAGAGAACTGGCAGAACACGGTTGATACACTTCTCTGGACTGTGCATTCAAACAGAAAGAACATTTAACATTTAACATTTCTTCATGCTCTTTCACACTTATTCATTGCCCTGCACTTTAGACACTTTAAGGCCACTCTCAGTCCCTTTCACATTCATTCACTCATTACCATTCTCTACCTCTGTATACATGTACCGTCCATTCATTCGCTCTGCTTGTTTATAAGTAGTTTTTTAGTATTTCGTTTTTAGGCCTTTGTTTTTTGTATTTTGTATTTTGTACCTTGCCTTTGTATTTGTACATTCTTGTGATACTGTCATGCTGCTGCAACCCCAGAATTTCCCCCCGGGAATCAATAAAGTATCTATCTATCTTTAATGTATTTACCTACAGTGCGTAAAGCATTCATAAAAACAACATAAAATGTTAATCATTATGTAATAAGTGTGTGTCAGATGATATCCATACCCTTCACTCTACTGTAGAGCCTTTGATTCGGGGAATAAGGAAATGTTATGTTCTCACACAGTAGCTTCTTGCACCACCTGCAGTCCATTTTCTGTACTGCAGCATCATTTAGTGTATTTGTACCAACAATCTTGATGAGCAATTTATTCAGATTATCTGCTTGTGAGTAGTGATATATGTATCTGTCTCTGTGACCCTACTCCATCTTTCTCTCTCTCTCTTTCTCTCTCTCTCTCTCTCTCTCTCCAGGGCCATAATCATACGAAATGACGAAATTATTCCCATGTCTAATGAGTTCACACCTGAGTCAGAGAGGCAGCGGCTGCAGTATCTGGTATTACATATATGTTTTGGTGTTAATGACTACATTATCAAATACATAAACTAACTCCATAGCAGTCTGTTCAGGGGAATTTTTACATTCAAAATCCTTTTCTCCAAGTACATCACATGTGAAGTGCATATCAGAATCTGTGTCTCCAGCTGAGTGCAGCAGGTAGACATCCTGGCTAGAGGAGGAGGAAAATCCTGTATGTTCACCGGTTACTCGTTTTAGGAACCTGTTTTAGTTCTGAGTCATAGAGTGGGTGGTGGATGGTGTTGGCACTGCAGCTAAAACAGGGAGATGCTTTGTGCTTTAGGTGTCATGTTTCTATATCCTTGGGTTCCTTCAACACGGTTTTAGGCTTTTAATGTTATACGTTAAAGTTTATACAAATTAAAACCAGTTGCATCAGCTAAAAGAAACTTCTATTTCTCCTCAGCTGTTATTTCTTTACCTAGCACTTCTCTATCATATCATATCAAGGTGCACAGGGATATTTGATACCTCTATTGTCTATTATCTATTATTGTTTGCTTGTAGTATTTGTGATATAGGAATTTATCCATATTCTACTGCTGCTCTCGGTGTAAACTGCCCTGAATAAGAGCATGAGCGAAATGGCTAAATTGTGAATGTAAAAAAAATATCTGTTACATGTGTTAGAAACGTTACTGAGTTTTGAGGGGCTACCTGCACCGTAGTCTGATGCATCCTGGTCCATTCTGTGTGTGACTCTAGGGCTTCCTGAGGCCAGAGCTCCTGGGGAATGAGTTCACTCACATTGAGTTTCCTCGTAGGATCCAGCACAGTGAGCTGGGCAAAAAGATGCTCTTCCGAGACCACACTATGACTGGCTGGTAAATGGTGATCCTTTTTTAATCAGTTGAATCAGCAATTCATTGTAAACGGTCAAAATAGTTGAGTGGTGGTGGAGTGGATGAAGAAATTGCTAATGATTTCCCCACAGTCCATTTCTCTGTATCTTCAATTCAGGATCTTTTTTTTTTTTGTAGGTCTTACAAGACAATTATTGAAGATGATCTGAAATTCCCCCTGATATATGGAGAAGGCAAAAAGGTGAGAAACAGGAAAAACTGTAATGTATTGCAATTGATAATGCTGTAATGCTGTAATCATAACATTCATTTAACGTAATCATAGTCCTCACAGACATCTATTACATAGGTATACATCAGTGTGTGGTCACTCCGTGTATGGGGATTATTTTCATGCGTCTCATGAGACCTGCTGAAAATTGTCATCATTGTCTGAGAGAAGTGGCCTTCACTCAGTAATCCCTCACAAGTGGATTCACCTAGAATTCCAGCATGCTCCAAAGCAATAACATACGCTACCATGTGTGTGTGTACACGTGTGCGAATGTGTGCCTGGGTGTGTGCACGCAGGCCCGCGTCATGGCGACAATCGGAGTAACCCGTGGGCTGGGAGATCATGACCTAAAGGTGTACAACTCCAACATTCACATCAAACCCTTCCTCTCGTGTTGCCCTGAGGTGAGTGTGAGGTGTCTAAAGCCTAAAGGCAGTGATGAACATGAGCAGCTTTCGGGGGCAATGTTGATTGTCTACACAGTGCCCGAGGAGTTGCCTCAGCGTTGTTGCTCGAGTCACTTACGAGCTTCTTGTTAACAGGATACATATGAATATGTTGCCTGTTGCTGGAAGCGTTGCTCTTTTACATTGCCCAAAGCTGCTTCACACTCTGAGCACAGCAGGGAAGAATGCAGATAGTAATGATGTGCTGTTATCTCTCTCTAGTCAAGCTAAAATATAGTGCAAAGCAGTACATTCACTCCCCTCTTGCATGCCTTACTTTCAGTATTTTCTATTCTTTATCTAAGAAAGGTTTACGGCAACATGCTACTTCATATTCTCACAGCTCTACACATTCACACCTGGGAGTTGCCCAGTACAGCCACATTCTTCTATGATTGGCCACTTATCTTCCTCCTCTACTCTCACCAATGCGCTTTTATTTTGAAGATAAACATACCTTCTTACAGTATTTCTCATTATTTTTTTCTAGCATTCCTCAGTCTAGGGTCACAGGAATATTGTCAGGGCCCTTACTATTGGTTGCTTTTCATTTTGGTTGGTTGTAATTTTGGTGATCTAGGAATTTAATCCTATTCTACTATTGCACTCATTGTAAGTCACTCTGGATAAGAGTAAACGTAAATGTAAAATGAGCAGCTTCACTGCAGCATATGGAGGTTATGTCCCTTACACGCAACCAAGCATGTATTTAACATATTACTACTATAAATTGGATAATTCATCATTACATCATGATGAATGAAATTGGTCATGAATATGTCCTCCTGTTACAGGTGACGGTTTATGACCTGGCTGAGGACAAGCATGGCCCGGATGATGTCCTGGTCATGGGTACAGATGGATTGTGGGATGTAACAACAGATCGGGAGGTGGCAGATGCCGTGTCAGCCTTCCTGTCCTGCTGTGATCCCTCTGATCCCATGAGGTATGGAGTCTGCCATATAGTCCTTATTATGAAGCTCACATTCCAGTTATATGATGATTGCTACTCGTGTGTGCCCTGAGTCCTCCAGTTTTTATGAATCCTTTGGAAAATAATAATAATAATTCTGTATTAAGTTGAATGCAGTATATCCACTAGGTGGCGACTGTTACAAGTATTCAGGCCATCTGCAGAATTCTGCAACA
This sequence comes from Gephyroberyx darwinii, assembly GCA_900660455.1. Taxonomy (NCBI): domain Eukaryota; kingdom Metazoa; phylum Chordata; class Actinopteri; order Trachichthyiformes; family Trachichthyidae; genus Gephyroberyx; species Gephyroberyx darwinii. The sequence goes on along the minus strand of CABFOQ010002969.1, from coordinate 52,109 downwards.
AGTCAGCTACAAGTTGAATTTGGTCAGCAAGGAAAGTCATTGAAATCAGTTAATTCATGAACAATGTTGTAGATGCAGGGTGTATTTCACGACTCAGCATGATTCTGTAATGTTCTGTGTGTGTATGTATGCCTGCTTGTGCTTGGATAGAGGGTGTGTCTCACTACGTTGCTGACTCGGTGTTGTTATAATTGTTTGTGCTTTTCCCCAGGTACACGCTGGCAGCCCAGGACCTGCTGATGAGGTCAAGAGGAGTGCTGAAAGAGCGAGGCTGGCGGTTACCCAATGAGAAACTGGGCTCAGGTGATGACATCACCGTATTTGTGATCCCACTGGTGGGGCACGAAGCAGAGACATGACAAGGTGTGCCCCCCGCTGCTAAGACAGGACTGACTCCTTAGGGCCCTTCCCGCGGTCCCTCAAAGCTCCCTAACCCCGGATCATTGGGGCAGAGGGAGAAGAAAACACCTTTGTCATAGGGAAGACTCAGGTCTGAGCAGCACCATCATCAACCACCAGACGGACCCAGTCCTGGCCTCTTCACTTCAACCTAACAGAGGATCAATCATCCATATTGTTCTGTTGGTTAGTCATGTAACAAAAGATGTTCAGTGACATTTTATGACAATCGCGCTCCTTCTCCCACACCTGCTTTATGTGACGTTTGCCAATGAGAATTAAGTCATTGTAGTTTGTTTTTTCTGCCCTTCAAAGCTGACTGGCTAGTCAAAGCTTTGAGTGGATTGGTCCTAAACGTGACCCACTTTTGAAAACAGCCTCCCACAATTTTGCAGTAATTTACAGTTTGCAGTTCAGAATGTGAGGGACCCAAAACGTGGCATGGGAATGTTAATGAAGAAAGAACCATTAGACCTAAGTCTGTATTAAAGAATGGAGGTTTATTGAAGTAGAATCAGAGAAATGGACCTAGTCAGCATTGGACCCAAACACAATTAACTGAATCGGTATCTCTGTACCTCCAATGTTAAAGCTGCGCTGAATGATGACAGGTGTTTAACACCTGAAGCACTTTAAGACTGTCAAGCATGCTCGATGGTAGCCTATTTGTTGATTGGGGATTCCGATTTTTACCTTTTTATTGAATGTGCTCATAGATGTGCTTATTTTGTTTTACTTTCACCATTCCAGTAAAGAGAAATGAAGATATGCTTGTGTTCTTCACGAAGTGATGGAATGTGATCATTGGTTTAATTAAGGTGTGTGTTTTCTTATTTGTTCAGCCCTCAGAGGTAAAAGTGATTTGTAGTCTATCAGTGTCTCGGTATGGTAGGATGTGATCAACTTCACAAATATGCCTTATTATGCTTAAGAGATGAGAGGGATTTAATTGTTTGTTTTTTTCTTTCAGATGCACTAAAGTTTCATCCTTGTAGAAGTGACAAGAACATTGTATGCCCTCAGATGTATACCTCTTTTGTACCATTTTGTTATGTCATGTTGTTATTTACCCATAGCCCATAGCTTTTTTAAAAAAATTTTTTTTTTAAAGTCATGTTTGTAACCTGTATGAGAAAGTTTATGTTTATGTTTCTATCCATAATTGATTGTTTAGAGAAAGAAGTGTGTCTTAGAATAGGAGCTACCAAAATGAGAGGTAGAGGGCCATGTGTACCAAATTAGAAATAAATCAGATTTTTCCCATATTCTTGAACTTTTGTCTTCGATTAAGCTCAGTGTATTTATCAAAAGCAAATGAACATATGAACACAAACTAGCCAACTGATGAATCAGATTAGTTCAGCTAGCCTGTCACTCACAACTGCACTTTTCCTACAAGGGGGGAGGAATGCAATGAACTGCACCATAGAGTTTAAATTATGAAAATGGCAGCTTTGAAAAAAATACATATAGGTTTTATTTTAACAAGAGGAATAAGAAAAGTTGTGTCCATCACTCACATGTTGAGTAATAAGCACACAGTGTTTGGACATGCTAGTTATTATTTCAAGGATTTGGGTGAATTCTCCTTGAGAGGGTATTGCTGTCATGAAGTGGGACAACTACAGCCGTGAGCATAACACATTCTGTCATTCAGTATTCAGTGCTTGTTTCCGCTTGTGGCAGGAATTGTGACTGGCAATTTGGTGTACATTTCCAACTATGTTTTATTGATAATTATTCAGTGCTAAGATGTGCCGCTTACATATGTAATGTGTCGATTAACAACATGTGAATGGTGAAAAGCTTTCTATAGAGGCCACGCTATTGAGATCCACACCCATTCCTCTTGTTGCATGAGTCTTCTTGTACTACAGATGATGTCATCTTTGACCGTGGAAGGGAGGAGGGGACCTGGGTGACTCCAGCGGCTGCAGCAGCTGCGTCAAGTTGGCCAGAGATGACCACAACGATACCGGAAGTACAATAATTCTCCTTCAAAATAACAGCATAGAGCGTTTCACCGTAATGGAGCGTACAAAAACAACAAAAAAGTCATATCAATTAACATAGGTGGAATCACTACATTAAATATGCATGCATATTATTAAACAAATAAATTACCTGACGTAATGCTGGATAACGGAGCTCCTGGAGTTTCTTAAATACAATTGTGCCACTGTTAAAGGTTGGAAGTCACTATTTCAGATAGTACAGAAAATTCAAAAAAGTCATCTGGCATATGTTTCGTGAGTTTTTGTTAATGTTTGGCAGCTGTATATACATGGTATCTTGCAAAGGCATTTATATAGAGCAACAGGGCATTTCATACCCTAAATGGGTGTGAAAATATATGCTATGAAAAGGACATTTGTGGAAAAAACAATTAAACAACATATTCAGTCGCCACAGGTTCCTCCTTAACTAAATTCTTTACTCTCACTTAGGTACTTCGTTACTCCAAGAAACGTACGAACACATATGTCAACAATGGTTTTATGTTGAAAGTCCTAAGCGGAAGTGATGTGTTTTAACTCTGGTCTGACTTGACGCTGGTCTCGGTGGGAGGATCCTGTTCGCCTGCCCCGTTTCTCAGCACTCTCTGTAAAATTAGCGAATACTGCAGCAAGAAGTGTGTGTGTGTGTGTCACGATCAAGAGGAAAAGGCAAGTGGGGACTGAAATCCACAATATCGATACGGCTGGCTGACGATAGGTAATCATGGAGTGAATATTTATTCATAAAGTGTTGCGCGCTAGTTGTGTCAAATATCCCCCTTTTTGAACAGAGATAGATAGTCTAATAATAGCCTACTTACTTCGGTGGAAGAACTAGGTGGTGGCTTGTGTCCGTACTTACAGTCGCCTTGGTAATAGTTTAATCCCTGACGTTGTGCTGGTTAAAATATAAACAGGGTGTCTGTAGTTGGCAGGGTGTGTTTCCTTACAACTGTTGATACATTGTTGGTAGTTTCAAAGTCAAGGCAGCGGGTCTTGTGTAAGTACAGTCCGTCCAACTGGTGCGACCTCATTAGGTACAGCATGGCAAAGCTCCCAAATGTGCCAAATGTGTGTGTGTGTGTGTGTCTGATTCTCTGACCAGTTAATTTCCTCATTATTAAGATTAGAGGGCACTTGGTTGAACTGCCATTATTAATTTACTCTCTATTGACCACAGATAAAGATGCGGGGATCACATTTGAAAAAAACAAGGGTAAATTGATTAGGCCTAAGTAAATGCCCCAGTTTAGACAGCAGATGGCTTAATACCTTGATGGAGACACATTTGAATTCTTAACTTGGATCACTGCTGATTTAGGGCTGTTATGGCTTCTAAAGGAACATCCCGTTGGGGAAAATGTATATTCCACACATAGTTCAGAATATGTTTAGAGATATGCTATACATATAAAATTGTTTGAAAAAAATGAATTCATGACATTCATGCGAAATATACTTTGGAAATATGTGCAATACATGCTGTTGTCATACATGTTGTCAGCGGCGCATAGGAAGAAAATATATTTCCAGTGTGCAAAATATATTTCAAATGAACATCATCTACATGTACAAATACATGTTTGCCCTATTTTCTATATTCGATAACATCTCTAAACATCCTGAAGTATGTTAAATGTTTTTATTTTTTTCAGTATTGTTTAGCTGAACTGTGTGTTTCTTCCTGGAAGTAGTCAAGTCTGCCAGCCAGTCATCCCTGTTGGGCTCCTTTATAACCTGAATTATTGAACAAAAGTGACAGTCTGTGAGTCATGAGGTTCCTGTTCTCTGAAAGCCATGCGGTGCCTCCTCAGCCTCCATCTCTGCGTGAGAGACAGGCCAGTGTTTGGCATGCCTCTCAGGGTCATCATGTCCTGGGCTGGGGCCAGCCGACTGGCTCTTGTCTTGCCCTACTTTCTCTCAATAGGCTATAACAGCATGAGTATCCACAAGTGTCTGCCTGTGGCGTTACTGGGCATGTAGGCTGCTTGGAGGGAGCCATGAAGGTGACCAGGCTTCGGGTCATTAAACTGAAAATGGCCAGTCGATGTGACAATTAGACAAGCTCTAGTATTGAGCTTCTGTTGATAGGCCAGTCACAGGCACAGCTCCTTCTGAAGCCTGTGGGGATACCATGGATCATTTGTTTGATACATTAAGTATCTTGACTTTTGTATTTTTGGTTTAGATTCATGGAATGACAAATTCTGTTTTTTTTGTGTGTCATAGCTCCTTTTATTTTTTTCATGGGTTGAGTGTGTCGGCATTTGATAATACCATAGGTGTATCATTGCATCTCTGTCTCAGTGAAAGTAAAGAACTGGTGTGTTTAACCTTGATCCGCAGTGTGTATTTCTGCTATGGTGTAAGAGCGCGTCGCTTACATTCCAGTTTTATGCCACTTGTATTTCAGTGTTGCATCATTTATAGTAGTACTTGAATCCAGTGCTTACAAACCTGTACTCAGTAAGTTACCCAAATCTCAGCATTTTGCGTGTAGCTGCGCTGAATGAGAACGGTATTCAAGACATCAAATGCTTTATTTGAAACGCCCTGAAGCTCTCTTGCAAGATGACTTTATTAGAGCAGTGCACCAAATATCTTATCCCCCAAAGTGATCTGTTGTCAAGTGTTTGAGGCAAGCTTCACAGTCAGATACCTTGATAACCTGTTTTCTGCCCCGGGTAAGGCATTACTGTGCTGCAGACAACCTGTGTCACAGGCTTTCTGCTCCGTCTCAGCCAGCTCGTGAACTTTGGCCCATTTCTCAGATCGACTCATAGAGGTGAAATAAATGTGTGCGTGCCTTCAGCTGCTCCAACGTAATGCTTTGATTGTTGCAAAAAAAACAAACACCCTGTTGACTCTATTAGATTGTCATAGTCTGGCTTGTAAATAACAGGAATGTGGCCATGAACACACAAACAAAACCAAACAGTAATGTCCCATTAGAAATGAATGGGGGGTCAAAACTGTCAAAATCCAGCCTTGTTTCTATCGCTCTGTCGAGTTATGAAAGAATTATCTCGAGTTTGGCTAAGCTCCTTTATAATTATGTGCAACACTAAAACCCCAGGAAATAACTTTTCAACATTGTCATCAGCTGATCTGCAACTCCTGGACTTCTGAATGTACTGCGTGGCGAAAGAAGAAAAAGGAAAGCAAGAAATGAATCCCTGGGCAGCCTACTGGGAGAGCAAAACAATCCTATTTGGATTCATGTCCTATAATAGTTTTGCTTGTTTGCAGGACCTGAGAACAAAAGGCCTATCTTCTCTTTGAAGATGTTTTTCTTTTCTACATGCTTACTATCTCCAGCACTGTGTGGCTTGTTGTTGATGTTCTATATTTTCATTATGGAGAGTGAAAACTGGCCCTGTCACTCGGGTCTGGGTCGCACTCTTCCCTACGCTAACTCTGCTTGTTGCATAACTCCCGTTGGTGCCTAAGCCTCAGGAAGCCTCTTGAGAGGGAGAGCGGTGGTATGTTCATTAACCCGAGGCTCGCTCAAATAGTCGTAGGAACTAGCTTTGCTGTGCTATGCATTTTAACTGGCTGTTCTCCACCGTGCCATGTTGTTTTTGGATCCCGAGGTTTCCCGTAGTCTTTTGGTACACATTCTAGTGTCTGGTTGCATTAACCGTGAGTGATACTGTCTTCTTCGTCTGTAGATGCAGATGTAGATGCAGATGTCACTAGTGGCGCTACCAGTCTTTCTAAATGTTTGGCGGCGTCACAAAGTTATTCATTCTTACCATTTGACAGTGAAATATGTAAAAGTCGAGATGGCTACGCTAAGATGTGGTTCACTTGTCTAAAAATATGTGGTTTGGCTGGGAATCTATGAACAAGGTAGGAGAATATACACTGCTAGCGTCTTTCCCACCTAGCCATGCCTCCCTTTAGCTATTGACACTCAGTCTGTTGGCTCATCCAGTATATGATTCAAGGTTGTTGTTTTTTGGGGGTTTTTTACACCTAATTGATTTTGACATTGACTTGCCCAATGACATTATTACAGTTATTACAGTAGCTCAGGCTTTGATATGAATGTGGAGAAGTGGAATGGTGGTCCCAGGCCAGACAGTCTTGCAGGTTGATCAACTTGCATGATCTGGCTTACGAAATAGGTTAATACAGAGCAGTTGGTAATAGCCTGAAAAGTTTGTTACAGTGATTAGTATCCATTAATTCCTACTATTAGGGAATCTGCGACTGCTTGCATAAGAATCCGGCATGGTTTGTGACTATATGGGACATTTTCATGCATAATTTCCTTTTGCCAAAGTGTCAAGATGTTCCTCAATAGGCCCCAGATATTACTGGCCACCAAGGACATGTTATCATTGTGTGTGTGTGTGTGTGTGTGTTGCGTCGTCTTTGGCAGCCCTCTCCTTGTCCAGGCTCCGCTGAGGCCTGTCCAAACAGAACTGCAGCCAAAAGCTCCTCCCAGGCTTCATAGAACAGGAAGTGGATTGTTTTGTTTCACAGGGTGCGCCTCTGGGGCCTTGGTGCTGCTGTCTCCCACTTGTTTGGCTTTGAATCCGTCTTCCAGTTCAGCCTGTCTCTTGTCCAGTTTGTCATCTCTGGAAAACATAGGCTACTGTGCAATTGCTGCGTAATTTAGTATTCTTTCCTGCAGCACTCCAAATACCCATTTTGGCTCATTTTTGCTTAATTCTTCTTAAACGCATTGGTCCCTCTGTGCATTCCAGCCTAAAGGTATACAAGGGGAAGATGTGCTCCTGGAGATGTATGTAAAGCGAGGTGTGTCCAACAAAATACTGAAACCCGATAGGGAAAAATACAGATCTGAACTGCTGCAGTTTAGCACATCAAACAAGGAATATAACAAGGAAGAATAACATCTTGTGATTCAGCTCACTGCCCTACCTATTGAACTACTATTTTATTAGTGTACCATTTAAATAAAGAATGAAAGAAAAGCAGAAAGAGTTTTGTTCTCATTAGATGATCTCTACTTTCAGTCATAGCCCATGGCCTTTTATTTTGCAACTGAATTATCTCTTATTTGCAAGTATTTTGGCAATATTACCAAGATCAGGATCGTTCTGCAACCTAAATGGATGATCAGTCGTGATGGTTGATTTATATTCATTTGCTTGAAAATCTGGTTTTGAATAGGTATTACAAATGCACAAATAAGTTCTACCTGTATTTGCTGCACCAGCCTAAATTTATACTGACATCTTCGGCGCCTAGTTCCCTGTTCAAAATACACAACATCAAAAGGCATGGACTTTCGGAATGGACTTTATGGCAAGAAGCAGAAAACGTGATGAATCCATGACCACAGTTTCCATAGGAGGGACAAAGAAGCCAAGGAAATTCCCACAATCCATTAGATATGCAGTCTAAAGATCCATGGAAGAGCACTAATGATAGTAGATGAATGTAGTCACATAACCTACAGCTTATTGTGCTGTTATGGTACCAAACCAACAATAGTTTGACGGTTCAATTTAATCTGTATTCATTATAATTTGTTCATATCCTGATGCTTCCTGTTGGATCCTGGAATGCTTTGCACCCAAGCAGAGGTGGGAAGCGGGTGTGGGGGCAGACTCGACTCAAAGTTTCGCCCGGGGCGCAGAAAGATGGATTTCCCCTGATAAGTGGGTGCCCTCATGAAGAGGATTGCTGTCAGGCCTGTCTGGCAGAAGGTGGATGAGGTGGGGAGCTAAATGGCTATATGCACAGCTGCTCCCAGGCAGCAGGGCTCCAGCTCATCCATCAGCCACGCCGCCAACTTCGTCCACACGCAGCCCGCGTGAGCACGAGCTAAAACCAACGTTCTCCTTCAGGGTTATTGAGAGAAATGTTTGTCGGTTCAGTTCTTGTAGCCATCATGATGGTGGGTCATAGTTTGTGCACAGCAAACCTTAAATCATTCAGTCCTAAAGCCTAGTTGTTCAAGTTATGAACAATTGTTGATGAGATTTTGTTGTATTATAGCATGCATGCTTACACACACACACACACACACACACACACACACATACACACACATCCCAACCCTCTTTCTCATCACTCAACTGCAGCTCACTACTGATTTTGTTATTAAGCTCTTATTGCTGATATAACATGTTTTATATTTGCATCACACATTAACTGACTTTGTCATTTGGTCCCCTTTAATGCAAAAACACTCATTCTAAAATACTATGCTATGATATGCTATATGCTATGCTAGTAGTGTTTTCTCTACTTTAGGACGCCGCCAAATACTTCACCAGCTGTTCTAATTTCCCGGATGCTCTTCCTTTCCTCACATTGCAGAGGGAAACAAGCAGGGTGGAGCTGGGGAGAATGGCCTAATAGCAAATTCCTCCATGTCCC
>CABFOQ010002969.1:6672-42487 GCA_900660455.1 Gephyroberyx darwinii | reverse complement strand
GATGCCGAGCAATGTGTGTGCATATTTGTGTGTGTGTGTGTGTGTGTGATGTATGTGTGTGTGTGTGTGTGATGTATGTGTGCACGAGGCTGTATGTTATCCAACTACATATGAACGTACGTGACCTATTTATATTTATGTTCTTCACTTCCTCCTAATATATCAGAATGTATGGAGTGTGTGTGTGTGTGTGTGTGTGTGTGTGTGTGTGTGTGTGTGTGAAGTTCTGTTTTTGGGTGTGTGACGTCTGTCTAGTACCTGAGTCATGGGGAGTCGGTCAGCGAGGGGCCCGTGTGTGAGCAGCACATGGTTATTATGTCAGAGGGCTTTGTTCTCTTGTACTGACCATCACTGCAAGATCACCACTCGGCAAAACAGGAAATGACTCTACTTCCCAGCTTCCTGTTCAGACAGGGAACAGGGATGTCTACTGGCAATCCCCCTCCCCTCAGGACCCTCCTGCCCGATAAATGCCTCTCATTTCCTGTTCTGGCCAGGCGGGGTGGGGGTTAACTGTTGTTTTCTGGACAGGAAATATAAACTTAAGGATCCATGCATTGGTCTGGATGGAGATGATTTTTGAGATAAGAGAATCAGCTCCCTCAGCCCCGCCCCCTTGCAACTCTCCGGGGGACTGCAGCCCCACAAGCATTAGCCCATTATAGATCCAGCTGGATTAGATTTGTGTTCGCTATGCTACATCTGAATCCCCCTGAGGGAAAATGGCATTCTTTCTTTCACCTTCAGTGGATTGGGCAGATTCTAAAAATAGTATTTTTTTCTCCTTTCCTCCCCAAAGTCTGCAGCTTACAGTGAGTCCAGTGGGAACGCAACTGCTCTCATTGCTCATGCCAACAGTGTCGAGCTGCCTCCCACCCACTGCCTCTGCAAACCTCTATTTTGGGATCGTTGACTAATGCTTCCGCTCTGTGGGCATACCATGATCTACATGATCTATTGTCATTCATATAAAGTTCCAGTCCTTTAAACTTTAGAGAAGTTTTTTGCCAGAACAGTGAGTCAGCGAAAGAATGGAGATGACTAGCCTGGCTGGTAACTCCCATAGGGGCAGAAGGTATCTGGTTTGATGCCCTCTAATCTCCCAGTTCCCATAATTGAATGAATCAGCGGGGTGATTGGATGAGGCCAGTTCCCCTGTTTATTTCCAGAGAATTGACAACATAAAGGAGACTTATGATGATTGGTTCAGAGCTACAGGGGCAATGAGAAGAGGAAGGACAATACCTGTACACTGGATTTTTCACCTTTTCTCAGTTCTGCTTTTGTACCCATAACTCGTCAGACTGTACCATACTACTTCCTACTAGGAGATACAAGGGATTTCCCAAACTAGGTACCCGTCTAAGCAAGCATGAGAAGAAGACTATAGACATGTGACATTAGATGCATAGAGTAAACTTATCGTATTATCTGGACAGTAGAAGGAAGCACATGTTCACATGTTACAAATGATCTGAAATATGTGCATCTTTGTTTAGCCTCCTGGTTTCAGTGTAGTCCAAACAGACATGGCTCTCAGACCTTACCCTATGGGACAAGAAACTTTGTCATTATCTAGTGACATGAGATATTTTTTTTTTCACCAGGGATAGTGGGTAATATTACATTAACAAACTGCTAATTTCCATCTGTAGTCCCTAGATGGCTTCAGATGGCAAAATTACAGATTTACAGCAAACTGGCAACGTGTTCAATTCATGAATTATGATGATAGAAGAATCAGTTTGTTTCCAGCAGCAAGGAAGAGTCTTCCTTTATGTCATGTATGAGTGCTACTTCTTACAAAAGAGTTTTTTAACCTCTGCTTTTCTTCTTTCGGTCTGTCCCAGGTGGAGTTGGCCCTGTGGGATACTGCTGGCCAGGAGGACTACGACAGGTTGAGACCCCTCTCCTACCCCGACACAGATGTCATCCTCATGTGCTTCTCCATCGACAGCCCTGATAGTTTAGGTAAGGAACAAGTGATACATTCTAGGCTCAACACTAAAAGTAATCCTTTGTAAGCCATTTTTTATCTTCATAGAATCTGGGCAGTTCATATCAACTCAGCAAGTTGTCTGTTAAATGCCTTAATGGACCTGATGGGAAGTGGGATTAGTGCAGCTAGAAACATCTTTGCCTCAGGCAGTCTGTTGAGCAATCCATCATGAGGAGGTTCTGCGCAGTGACTCTTCCCTCCCTGTTCCCTTTTGAGTCCCTCTGGAGTATTTCAGTTCATTTTTGCCTCTCTCCGGACAGAAAATATCCCTGAGAAGTGGACGCCTGAGGTGAAACACTTCTGTCCCAATGTTCCAATCATCCTGGTGGGGAATAAGAAGGACCTGAGGAATGATGAGCACACACGGAGAGAGCTAGCCAAGATGAAGCAGGTACTAAAGTCCACTCAGCATTGCGGTGCTGTGGATTGGGGAATGCAGGTATAAGTAACTGTGAACACCGCGTTGGCACCTGAATCACCAAAGGCTGACATTTCAGTTGAATTGAGTCATTGTTTCAATATGTGTATTAGACATGTACTGATTTTTCCTAAAAGCCCAGAAGGAGGCTCTGGTTTTGTTTGATAGAATATTGAGGGTAGTTTTTTTTTTCTCTCGTGTCTCCTCTGTTCTGTTTCCCTCTCAGCCTTGACTACTGTCTCAGTAACAACAATATATATTGCTGTTGTCTTAGGAAAACTTTGCAACTCCAATTTTGGTGATTTACCTTCATTTGATTGACTACATGCTCCTCTATGGGCTGAGGAAATTCTATGACCCTTGGTCTGATGAAACTCTAAAACCCATTGGATAAACTCTACAATGTAGGGTGGTCAAGCTAAAGACAACACCGTTTATCTGAGTGCCCATCCTTTTTTTTTTTTTTTTTGTAATATATAAAGAAAAGGATCCCCTGTCTGTGTCCCCCGCATCACTTAGTTGACTTACTCCGGAGACCAAACGGTGACAGCACCCTGAAAAAGGCTGCAACTGGCCTTTCTGTCAAAGAATTACCGTAACATGTCAGTTTGTCTCTCATAGAATGGCAAAACATGCTATTACCAGCCGCTCTGTCCCGTCTGTCTGTCTGTCACCAGCTGGTCATCATAATAGGAATATGTTGACAAAGCTCTCTGACTCTTTCAGAGACCGCTGTCAGCTTTTTCTTTCTCTACAGATCAGGAACCGTTTGACAAAGAGTAGCAAAGTCATCAGTTCAAGTGCTTTGGATTGACATGGTCAAACTGACATTGTTCACACAACATGTACAAGCTATAATGTGGTTGGCTTTTTTGTTGAAGTACTTTAAGTGCAAGTGTCAGTCCATGTAGTAAATTTGACACCTCCCATTCAGAAGCCATTGTAATCTATATTTATCTGTACTGACAATTAGAATGTGGTATAATTGAACAAATATTGACATGTTGTACACAAACATGGTAACTACAAATTCTGTTCACCAGGGTTTTTTGTTTTTTTTATCAAACCATGCATTATCTCTACCTGTAGTATATATACTTTATATTATATGTTGTTCTATGTGTTTGTATAGGAGCCGGTGAAGCCAGAGGAGGGCAGAGACATGGCCAATCGGATCAGTGCCTTCGGCTACTTAGAGTGCTCCGCCAAGACCAAGGACGGCGTGCGAGAGGTGTTTGAGATGGCCACCAGGGCGGCGCTGCAGGTCCGCAAGCGCAAGAAGAGGAGCGGCTGCCTGCTGTTCTGAGCACCTAGTGCAACCGGCCAGTCCAGACACCACAACATCAACTGACCAACAGGAAAAAAAATACAAAAAAAAAGGACTGACCTTTACCAAATGGCATCTTCGTACTGTATCTCACATTTCATAATAAGAGGCAGGCGCATGAATGAAAAACAGAAACATACGTAAAACAGGAAAAGGACTTTGTCTATATTATATTAACATTGCTTAGAAATGGATGTTTTAAGCTCCTTGTTGATTTGTTTTGTTTCCTTAAATGGCACAATCTGTCTTTACATATATATATTTTTTCCTACTTGTCTTTCTTTTATTTGTCATTTGCAAGAGGCAGTGATAGATGCACATATTTGTATGCAATATTGTTCTCCACGAGCTCGGGCAAGCAGCGTCCCTCCTAGCTTGTATACAAAGTCTTCTTGAGTAAGGTCTCGTCCAAACTGTCCCCGTGATATAAATTCTGTTTGTCATCGTAACAATCGTGGTAAGGGGATGACATTTTCCTGGAGATATGCTTTGGCCATAAGAGCTAGTGCCTTTTTTGTTTTATTTTGTACACCTCGCACACACACACCACCATCTAATGCTTGTGTTTGTCAGAATGCTAACATTACAGCTGAGGACCTCCATTGTACTGTAGCTCATTTTACACAGTGTTGTGTCGTGAAACCTGAGCGTAGCCATAACTAAGGCTTTCAGTGCTGTCGACATCTCGTCACCCACAACAAATGGTTTCTTGTCTCATTTCAGTTCAGAAACATCGGCGTTCCCATAACAGTCTCGACGTTCAGGTTAAGATCTGTTAGCTAGCTGTAATGTGATATTGTTAAAGGATTGATCTTCCCTTTCTATACGTGATCTGATTATTTACATCCATCCCTCTTAACTGTCCCTAAATCTGCAGTGGACCCAGATCAACCAGGGCAACCAAGCCAATATGACTGAACTATGCACAATGGCTATTAGGACCAACAGGGAGATGACACAGCTGAAACAGAAGTCACACGAAGGCCAAGGCCTGGTGAAACCTCAATTGTTTGTTTATTGCGGGTGAGTAATTTTATGGGACAGTCACATCATTGACATGTTCGGGATCCGTGCTCCGGCACGATTAGCGATCACACTAGCCCGAATCCAAGTGAACTGAGCACACCTCTTCAAGCGGGCCCGGGCACGGTTAAGTGCGATCGGAGCGATCACACTAGTCAAACGAACCAGACTTTGGGCGTCAACCGTGCCCGGGCACGGTACAGATGGCCTAGTGTGAGTGCGCCCTAAGTTTACTTCATCCTCTGCTAGGAAGAGAATGCCTGTGTGCTTGTCACGCCCGCTGCAAACTGTTGTGTGTTAAGACGGGTTAGTCCAGTCTCGGAAATCTTGCATTGTCACAACTAGCTTGTGGATGCGGATGTTTCCAGTCAGGCAACATTCTTGAGATGGTTTTTTTTCTAGACATATTTGAGAGGAGCCAAGTTTGTTTTCCCCCAGTGCCTTCTTTGTTCTGGCAACCTGTGTGCCTTTTGGTGTTCCCTCCCAGAGCAGATAGACCAGCTCTTTTATGCCATCCTGACAATGATGTGGTCACGGCTGACCTTGTCGACATGTCGAATCCAAATAAGAGTTTGGCAAACTCTTATTTGGATTCCTTGAATGCCTGGAAGAGCAGGCTTGATACAGCAAGCTGTGTTTTTCCAAGTTTCTGTCCTCACTACATACTGAAATGTTATCCAGACACACAGTCTCGCAGTCTCTTGGCAGTTTGGCGAGGTTACGCCATGTTGCGTAATTTTCAGGAACGAGTCACAGGAAAAATGACAATGTTTTCTTGGCATCACTGGAAAACATCTGGCCGCAGCCAAAAATCTCCTCTTTATTAGGGGGTGGGCTGTTGAATAGTACATTTGGTGTGAGATGGGGGTGAGGAAGCTTTGTGATATTCAGACCTTCTTGGTCTTTATTGTGATGTTTTGTTCCTCGGCAGAAAACATTTGAGATTTACGGTCTCGTGTCAAAGGCGCTGTGGGTCTTTTGGAGACATGCCGCAGACTATCACAACTCTCCATTGGTCCTAGTTTTTGCTCATGTGTCCTCTCAGAATACTCCCTTGTGAACCTGAACATACGAAGGCTTGAAATACAATGCTTGAAAGGCCCAACGACCGTCCTCAGGCACAGACTCTTCACAGCATTCCCTTTCTCCACCTCATCTACCCATGGTCACGTGTCATGGTCAAGTCCAAAGGAGGGTGGGTGTTGAGATGTCTGCTGAAAACAATATCTTCTTAGCTGTTGCATGAAACCTCCTTGTATTCCATTATGCCAGCAACGGAATACCAGCTACGCGGTGGCTAGGTCAGTATTTGGTTCTACGTTGAGCATATAGTAATGTCCTTTTGTAATGCAACTTTATACCCTCTACCGGCCAAGCAGATGTGCTTTAACAGAATAATCCAGTGGAGAAGCTAGTATTTAAACACGTAAAAACTTTGTAACAAAACCTGGGTGTATTTTCCATGGTTCGGATAAATGTGTTTGTGTGGAATAGGCGTTTCCTTTCGGGACAAAGTTTGCAATCACAAACAAGCACCAGATTAATGCCATTACCTCAAATTCTCTTTATAGGGCGGATACTATGTTTTAACTGTGGATTAATGTCGACAACAAGCACATTAATGAGGCACGACTAACTAGATTACCCATATCAATGAAAACATGTAGGCTTAATGTTACCTGTTACATGGTTGTCGTGTGGCAAGATGTTCAAGGGTCTCACCAAGCTGAATGCCAAGGAATTCTAGGGAACTAGAGGAGGGCATTTAACCACGTGATAGTTGAATAACCTTCACAGCTTCGAGCATAACGATGAAAGCATTCCCTTAGAGCAGCAGAGGGTCTAGTGTTGAACATATCACTAAAGAGCATGTATACTGCTGTTGTGTGTATGCAAGTAATGTCGCGCTAAATCAAAACGTGTCCTTATGATGTCAATGTATGCATGAGTAAACCATGGGTCTTTACACTACAGTGTGCACACACACAAATACACAAGCACTGACACACAGATAAATACACACTTCTTTGGGAACAGCTTCTGCTCAGTGTTGTGTAACCTCTCTCTCTCTGGAAGTATTTGAAATTATAAAAAGGATCCAGATTTATATAAAAGCTCATTGTAATAATGCTTTGTAAACAGGAAGTGTTGTAGTGAATGTTTGATTTTACGTGAACATGAACATTGTTAATAAACTATTTTTGACTGACTTGCTTCCGTGGTCAATTCTTCTAGAAAATAATGCCAACAAAAAAAAACAACGAAATGTGTACGCTAACATTAAAGGTGATGATTGATCAAAGAGGAAGGTTTGTGAAGACAACGCGATGCAACATGGTTCAAAAATGCAAGAATTTATTATTTATTAAAATGAGTGAAAAAAACACTATTCAACTTGCAAAGTGCAAATAGTCATGAGTTCCTGAGAAAGCTGAGAAATGAGCTGCTCTTAATTTCCCATACATTATCCAATAGATTTGCTTGTATAGAACAATGTTCATGTTAATTCATTGTGTTGTTCGCAGGAGTATTATTTATAAAGAAACTGAAGAGACTAAGCTATAAACCCAATATCAAAAGATGTCATGAAAAACTGTTTTTGCACAAATCTGAAATGAATGTCCTTTCGGGACTGCAAGCAGTTCCTTGTCCAGTGTTAGTTGTCTAAATGAGATTGTGTGTTACTGCTCGCTGTTCTATTCTGGGTCCACGACCTACAACAAATACAGAGACAACACAGAAGGTTAGTTTCTTCCACACGAGCACAGAGTTTCATGATTTTGGCTGCAGCTGATGATGATCCAAATGAGCATAGGTAACTATATTAGTCCAGACAGTCTGTCTCAGTATCACTGATGTTGTGGCGATACTACCTTTAACAATCCATGCTGATCTTCAGGGATACCAGTCTTGACACAAGATCATCTTCGCCTTCTGCATCGCTGAAGTCAAACCCAGTGTACCCCTTCTCCTTCACACAGTAGCTGATAAACCTGAAAATGGAGCAGTGCCCAGGAATCAAATCACAGGTTTCAATACTAGTAACGCCACAGCAGGGTCATAAATTAACGGGGGCTTGGGGCAAAAATGCCTGTGAAATAAAAAATGAGGGCTAATAAGGAGTACCCTGTTTTGTTTTTCACCCTATTCAGTTTTTCACTGAGTTGTCAAATGTTCCCACGTGAATGTGACTACTGTCCCCCGTGGGCTGCCGTAGGTGATTTGTGAACAGGGGAATTATTCCTGTGCATTCTGTTCGAGAAAAAAGGAAATCACAGAGTACGCAGCCTGAAGCAGTAGGAAATGTTGGCACCATGCAGCCAGGAGTAGGAGAAAATACCGACCCCACACAAACTACTGCATCAGCAAAAAAAGTTAAACAACCAATTTTGTAAAAAAAAAACTCTGCAAGATGGGCTGGTTGGGGACAGTGAGGGGATAACTGTATCATCCTATTCTGTAAGGACTGCTGCGAGTTACCAGCAGTGGGAAAGAAGTAGAGTGTTTATTTGCCAGTATGCAATGCAAAGGCAAATTTCAGAGAAAATTGCCTTTGGAAAAGGGGCTAAAAAATGCCCTCTTTGTCACGTACTGTACACGGACATCCTTCTGTCTAACATGGCATCTGTTTAAACATGGAACTACGCTTTTCTAAAACCTCTCCCCCTGTAGACTGCTTTCTCTTACTTCTCCCAGATGGGGTCCTTGTTGAGGATCACAGGGTTTCCCACCAATATCAACAGGGACTTGGCTCTGGTCATGGCCACGTTGAATCTCTGCAGTAGATAGAGAAAGGAAGGGGAGGAAATAAGCAAGCACAGTTAGAAGCTTAACATATTACACCTGGTCCTGGTTTTGATATCCATATATATATATAGTATGTTACCCAGCACTCACACCTATGAATTCTGCTTGAGACGTTGGAAAGACTGTGACAGACCTTTTCATTTGACAGGAAGCCGATGTTGAAGTCCTGGTCCATCTTGACATAGTTCATGCTACTGCGGACAGTAGAAACCATGATGACCTTCCTCTCTTGTCCCTGAAACTCCTCCACAGAACCCACCTGAGGCCGTACGGGGAAACCATTTTTAACTACACCGTCAATTCAGTCAGTTCAGGAATGAGATTTTCTCTAAATATCCATTACAACGTATGATCTAAAAGGCATGATCTAAATACTTGAAAACAAACCCAATCATTAGTAAGTTATTTACACTTTCACTCCAAGTCAAACTTCAACCCCTGCTGAGGAGATTTTCACTAAACGTCCCTGTATTTTGTTGGAGTAACGTAATTACATCAGCATCCTACTAACCTTGAGGTCTTTTAGATCCTCCCACTGACTCAGCACTGACACTGACTTCAAGGCTTTATGGATTTTCTCAACCTGTTAGAAAAGTAAGCATGTACCCTTTGATTAGTTAAAGCATACTGCCCTACAAACTTGCATTATGCATGTGATTGCTGGTGTTGTATATGAAAAAAAACAATGCATGCTCACTTGTTTCCTATAGGGAGTGATTATGCCGATGTCTTTTGCAGCGAGTTTGGGAAGGCCCTTGTTTCCTTGGGTGTCCATCAGCTTGGTGAGGTAGTCAACCAGAATCTCAATCTCAGAGACATTGAAGAAGGAAGGACTGTTGGCTTCTCTCTCATCCTTTCCCATCACCCCATGGAAGATCACAGGGAAGCCCTGTAGTGGACGGCAAGGAAAATTAGTGATACTGAGAGTACTGTCTACCTTCTGATCCACGTGGTTTAGATGTTACTAGGTCTCCATTTAGCAGAAATGTGCAGAGCCAATTTAAGGATAACCAATACAAGCTTGTTGCTTATTAGGATAATACAGGCCTTTGCGCTGAGTGAACAGGGGAGACAGATGCAGTGAGATAATTAAAGAAAGGATGAGAAATTCCTTTGGGTGGGGAGAGGCAATCACAGGTAAAAAAAAAAAAAAAAAACGTGATTGAGGATGAAACAATTCCTAGCAGTCATACCTTTTTGGGGAGGTATTCCCAGTTACAGAAAGCCTCGCGGTCCAACTGGTCCGCAAACACCTGCAATTCATTCTCATAAAACAGCTCATTGGGGATTTTCAGAATGGCAGGATGGGACCTGAGTGAAGAAGGTGGGGGGGGGATGATGAGCTCCAATCAAAGCAACAGCATGACAAACAAGCAACTCTGGGGAGTATAATTGAAGAGAATACAGGAAGATGCACCTGTAATTTCGCAGGAGTTTGGTAACAAAGCGGTTGTCAAAGTGCCCAGAGTCTGCGCTCTTCTGATACAAAGGGTTCTCTCTCATCAGCCTCTCCAGCAGAGAAAGCCCTGGAGGACACCATTGTCACAATATTGCACTAAGATCATTAAATCATTTGGTCGAGGAGGAACACAATGAAACAGAACAGCAGCGGTAATCGTCGTAGTCGTTTTATCCTACAGCGGGGAATTCCTTAATCACCAAAACACCACAGGTGAGGCAAAGCACAACACTGCTCACATAGAAGGGAATATGTTGGAAAAGTTACATTAACGCACAATTTGCACATACCCTTGCACACGTATTGTTTTTATTCTATTATTATTTTTCTTATTTCTTATATTTTCATATATTTTAGTGTGAATTTCTTTACTTTCTATTTTGTATTGTATACTTGACCTTTGCCTTTACAGTACTTGCTTTTATTCTTGTTTTGTTTTTTTATTCTTCTCTCGCTATGTTTATGTTTATTGTTATTGTTTATTGTTATGCACCAATCACCAAGACAAATTCCTTGTATGTGAAAACATATTTGGCAATAAACCCGATTCTGATTCTGAATACATTGAGAACAGAACAATGCGGCCTGCCTGGTCTCACCGAGTCCATACTGCAGGGCAAGAGGGGATCGAAGGATTGGACCCAGCTGCTGGGGATCTCCTGCCAACACCAACTGACCCCTCTCTGGATGGAGCAGACCTGTGAAAACAAGTAAACATGTCATCCCCCCACGAATTATACAGGCACCCCATGGGCCAGTCAGTAAGACAAAAATGTTGGGATGTAAGATCCCTAAATATAATGTGCAGCTGTAATGTTTATTTCACCTTTTAAATCAACCACTTTAGTTTTTTTTGCACCTACAAAATACATTTTTCACTTTCACTTTAAGATTAATTTAAGAACTTACAGAGTTTTCTATCCAGATTTCACCAAAACCTAAGATCTAGTATACTGGATAATTCAAATATTCACTGCTCTCACCTGCAATAGCAACGGCGCACTCAGGCTCCACTGCCTGGCCTCCTTCATCAACAAACACATGGGTGAAATGGCCGGTTGGAATGCCTCCAGACACAAGCCTAACACCAGAAACAGATAGCAGTAATACAACTATAATATTATGCAACTCTAATATACAGCGAGAAAACAACTTCCTGTTATGTCTCCAGACACATCGAAGGACAAACGGTGCAGAAATGACAGACACAAGACAAAAATGTTAACAAGCAATAATCAGCCTCACCTGCCAGCTGTGACCAGAGTCGTGACTATGACCTTGTATTTCATCAAAATCTCCTTCTCAGGAACCACAAAGCTGGTCTGGCTCTCATCCCAGTTACAATATTTCTGTCAATATTTGAGTCAAAAGACATGACAGCGTTTGAGAAAGATTTACTGTCTCCTTGAGTACAGCTTAGTATATGAGGTATTTATTTGTCTATCTCCGTCTCTCTTTCCACCTCTCAAATTTTCTTTCATGACAGTCACATTTTATGCTCTGCAGTATTCTTTGAAGCATGAATGAGGTTTAATGGCAGCGATGCTCACCAGTAAGTGCTTGGGAACAGTGCTGGGGTCTCGGCTGCTGGCGTACACTCTGTAAACCTGGTGAGGATCCATGTGTACCATCAGCCTCTCACAAAGAAGGTCGCACGCGCTGTTTGAAGGGGCGCAGGCTAGGATGTGGGCCGACAGCTCTGCCCTGTTGATCTGTCAACGCAAGTAAAATTAAATTCATCATTCATAATTATCGACACGAACGTTGTGCTTGGCCCCATAAAGACGACGAAAAAGTGATTTTTGTAAAGATGTTTTCGTAGACATATTGTTCCTTTCAAGGTGAACTCTGAATCTCCTTGCAAAAATCTCCTTGGGACTCCATCTTTTTCAGATCCACTTTAATTCTGATTAGCCCATTATCCATTCATGTTTTCAGCTTTCATTAAAAAATGACCATTGTTATGAATAGCAATTTGCAGTTCTTGTGAAGAGGAACCATTATTGCAATCATGCAGAATAAAACAGATAGGCCCATTATTGATTTGTTCAGGCCAATTATGGGCTGAATCTGAATGGCCAGTCATGGTCTGTTTCCAGCCTATGAGCTCATTTGACAGGGCCATTACAGCCCATTACTCATTTCCAGCACATGGATGTTTGAGAATGACACGGGTATATTCATCCAGTTTGGAAAGAGGACGCTGTTGAGCCCACAAAGCTATTTCATGCAATAATTTGATTTAATTTAAATCCCCTTGCAAAACCCACAAATGAAATGTCAGTGCTTAGTGTTAACATCCACAAATGAAGCAAGTCACAATGCAGACTCAGAAGTTAACCATATTCCATCTTCTGTACATTATGTTTCAGAAGGGTCTGATACCACGCAAGCGTTGCATTGCGTGCATGCACAAAAATTATTGACTAATAACTCTCTGCTGACTACAAACAAGTTCAATCGGACCACGTGTGGTCACACATGAAATACCTGAGTCATGGCTTCAACCAGAGTGATGGTTTTTCCAGTTCCAGGAGGCCCAAACACAAGATAAGGAGCAGGCTTAGACGATCCGGCTACGATGCGCTCAATAGCAGCATGTTGCTCTGGGTTGCTTTCTAGTTGGTGGTTAAACATGCTGTAGACCAAAGTGGGAACAGATTTTTCACACCTTTTGCACTGGTGAAAAGATACAAAGTAGGCCCCCACACAGCACTACTGCTCCACGACATTACAGAGGGACAAGCAACGTTTAAATTTTAAAACCTTGCTCAGTCACGAATACATTTTTGCTGCACAAAGCCCTATTAGAACCACCTATTAGAGAGACAAATCAAATGATACAAGGAGCAAAACATTCACATTTTTAAATGTAAACCTTGCATGTGGTTGAGTTAAGGAAGGGGAAAATAAACTACATTTTACATTCAATTCTATACTGGACTTTGACTGGCGTGTGTTGCAAGAGTCTAGTCTTTGCATGCGAGACCCCGGACAACATAATCCATCATTTTAGCGTGTTTACTTGAGGCAAGGTTATGGCATTCTGCCAAGGAACAGAGACACCTTCTGTTGGTAGGATATGGTGGGTTGGTGCCCAGAGCTGGCTCCGTAGAGGCAGTCAGGTGAAGACTGCTGAGCACAGACACTGATCATGAGGAGTTCACATGTTCACCAATAATATCAGATGTTGTGTCATCATAAGTCTTGAGCTTATCTGTACTAATCTTTATCTCAAGTATACATTAGGTACAATGCACTAGTGTGGTTAGTTTTGTGTGTGTGTATGCCAAATATGCTGCATATGTGCATGTTGTTGGTATTGTGTGTGTGTGTGCACATGGAAGCACCAGACCTGAATTTAGACAGGGAGGAAGTGGTCATGGCTGAACCTGAAGGGAACAGCATCTCTCCAAGCCGATGTTTTGCCGCCAGGTCCACAGCCCGATGCTGCAGCTTCAAAGGGAAGCGGTTTATAGTGAACTCCACATCAAACCTCACGTTACTGACAAAATCCTGCACCAACCTGAAAGAGGGAGAGAGAACTACGTCATCTAGGATTTACAAATATTATCAAGCAGCCAAGGCATGTTCAGTCCACCTCCTACCTCCTTGAGAAGCCCAGCTTCACACTATCCAACTCTACTCGGTGAACATAGCCTGTGTACACAGTGATCGGCTGGACCTTGTCTTCAGATTTAGACACCCTCAGACAATCTCCTCTCAGGACAGACGGCCTATTCTCAGCAACACCAGGAACCTGTGTGGAGAACATTGTGTTCTTACTGTTAAGTCAAACGCTGCTGCTTCAAGACACAAGCTGTGGAAGAGGAAACACTGATGGTGAGTGGGTGAGTAGGGGGGAGAATGTATTATAACAGGGATCTCCTCACTCTAAGAATGAGTAGTCTTCTGTTGTCTTGGTCTTGAGTCATCGTTTGATTGGGGATGTTGTACTCCCTGATGTCTGCTTCCATCTGTATCTCTTCTAGGTGTAGCAGGAGGTGAAATCGGTGAGCGTAGTTCTTCATGTTTAGGGGACAGTTGAGGAGGCTCCTGGAAAGACAACAGCGAGATTAAGCAGATAAAGTAAGTAACCAAGGTGCTATGGGTTGGTCACTGACTATATAAAAGTCATGTTTTGTCCTTGTTACTCAAAGCACTGTACATAAAATGATGAAAAACATTTGTGATTGATTGAGTCATTCTCTCACTTCACTGATGCAAGTTTCTGTCTGGCAGTGGGAGAAAGGTAGTCAGAATCCTCCAACCTTCGTTTAGCCAGTTCCTTTAGGTAACCAGGATAATTGTAGGCTCCTAATTTCACTGCCATCTTTAGTTGTTGAACAACAGAACTGCGGGGATGAACAACACAAATACTTCATGGTGATTGCCATCAGTATGATGCAAACACAATTCCAGTTACATTTCTGGGACTATATGATGATCAATTCCAGTTACATATCAGGGGAACATTGATGAGCCATAACTGCTTTAACCAATTCCCAACTCAAATATTTATACAAAAAATATATACAACTCCCAAATATTTCTCTTGAACTCTATAGTAAGGGATGCCATTCTGTTGAAGATCAAATACTGCACTCATTCTTGTAGACAGTAAAAATTAATTATTTTGCCATCCGGGAAGTAGGGTTAGCGAACACTACACTGCTTTCACACCATGCAGCAATATGTTTTGATGATCAGGAGACTGCATTTCTCATATGGGTTCTGGGCTGAACCCCCGCTATACAATACACAGCAATGTTTTAATTAAGCCCAGTTTACCTCTCCGGAGGCAGTCCCTCCACTATCACAGTGTTGACAGGCTTGTATGTGGCCACCTGATACGGTTTGTAAGGAGCCACGGGCCCCAGCTCAACAGCCAACTGGGTCCTGGCTGTAGCCTCCATCTCCCTCACAACGCAGAAGGGCTTGGATCCTGGAGGATCCGGGCAGAACTCAAAATACATCGTGGCAGGGAAGTGTCCATAGTGGTTCAGCCTGTACTGGACCACAACTTCATAGCTTTCTCCTGTGGAAGAAAACACCCAGGGTGAAAAAGAAGGTGCAGAAGGGAGTATGATCACTCGTGACCTTTTCAGGTATTTGTTCTCTCACCAGAACAGAGGAGCAGTGGACAGGCCCTGGCCACTCTCCTTTCATCCACCAGAGTGAAACAGCGTATCTTGTGCAGGGCTGTATAGTATGTGAAATGGATGCAGGTCGTCCCCTTGTTTAGGATGTGGAACCTGACGATGAACAACTCCCTCAGCTGATCCACAGTGAACTTAACCTTGCCGCCGGTCTCCTCTGGGTCTGAGGTGATCTCAATGCCACCCTTGTCGGCCATCAATTCCTCCCTGTGAGAGGGAAGCATGATCACGCAACAAATTAACCAAAACTAATACATTTATTATGACCATACCTCCATGGCAATGGTCCCTTAAGTCCCTTTATTTTGCTGTGCCACTTAATTGAGTCTTAATTTTGTGACAATACATGTGAAAATATCTGCCAATGGGGTGAGAATTTGATTTGGATCCAATGCAAATCAAACAGTTTCAACATTTTTCTTGAATAAAGTGTCATTTTCTTGCTGCTAGTGGATTGATCTGCCTTATTCTGCCTTGTTTCAAGATAATGACGCTTGTTTCTTGAAAATACCAAGACAAATTATATCATCCCATTGATTGAGTTCCTAACTTGATTTAAGACAAAATGCCACATCCCATCTACTCACCTGTTCACCTTTAGTCTGTGAAGGATTTCTTTGGCTAGCGTTTTCTTTGGGGTCAACACAGGGCTCGGGGGCACAGAGGAGGGTGCAGGAGTCTCAGCCATTTTCTGAGGACTGGAACTGTCTTGTTGAGGTGCTGGAGGTCTTCTCCACTGGTCACAGTAATACACTCTAACCTGTAACAGAGACAAAAATAATGCAATTCATTTTGATGCACACATTAGAACTGATGTTTTTGTTTATTTTCGTTTTCTTAAATGTGATGCATGTGCAAAGGTCACAAAACATAAACATCAGCAGTAAGAGTACTCAGCTTACCTGAGGCTTGTCATTTAAGTAGATTTTCCCCTGCCTCATGGAGGCTTTGTTAAATTTCAGAAGGGCATAGATGACATTGGAGAAGTTGGGATCTTTTATTCCTTCTCTGTGAAACAGACAGAGGAGAAAGAGTGATATGTATTATTTACAGCCTCATCTAAAACTGCACGTGAAACGCGCTAGGCCATTGCAGCCTACCTGCCCTTAAATTCAGAGTTGTAAATATCACGAAGTTCCGTTCTGTTGGCGCTGGATATTCTGTCTCCCAGGAATTCAATAAAATCCAGTCCAGATTCAAGCGAGTTCATAAGCGATGGCATATTTACGTGTTACAGGCCTCTAATATTGACGATCGATTGACTAAACTGAGGACTTTGATTGGCCGGGCCTGGCTGTTATCCAAACATGTTGATGCATTAATGGACGGAGTCTGATTGCTTGTGCTCAATGAGTGTATTCCCAAATGTTTGGCGTGGGTCTGCTCATGTTATAGAACTCGAAGGTTACGTGGGCGTCGATTTATCAAACTCGGTTCGGTATTTCTGACGAAAAGAAATTCCGAGAAAATAACCTAAAGATGTTACATGTCGCGCAGCTTCGCGCAAAAACGCGCATGAAGCAGGAACAAGCCCCAACTACACTAGCCAGGGTGCGTCGGCAATTCGTTTTTCAAAGGTGAGCGCAAAACTTCAGAATCAGAACCAGAGCGATATATATAAATGACATTGATATTGAAACAACTTTCAATTACGACTAAATTTTACGTATTTCCTCTTCAATAGCCTTGCATAGGCCCAAGGTTGAAGGTTGTCCCTTCTTGCCTTGTGAAGAGTCCACAGGCTCCCTTGTACATTATCTTGTTGATACTCCCTGGGCGACATTCATTACATAATCACTGAAGCCGTGTGACAGCAGTTATGTACCAACGTTTATTCTCATGTGTGATTCATAATATCTCTGTGCATAATCTGATTCATTGCATTGCCTCTAATAAATGGAACCCTTATTTACTAAATGTTGAACCAAAAACTCCACAGTGCACACAGCGCAATGGCAGAATAAGGTGTATTGTTCATTGATACAGTTGATTATAGACATTGTTAGACACAACAAATGTATAACCAATACAGATGAAATATACAAATGCAAACCATTCAGTTGCATCCCTGTGTGCTTCATTGTAATGCCATTGACATTTTTTCCAATTGAAGTTGGTCTGCATGGTACAGCTGATTTCTATATGATAAGTTATATCACTGCAAAACATAACACATTTGCAAAACAAATTTATGCAGCCACCCAACAAAATACACATTTGGCACCCACGCTCTTTTAAAATGGACTCCATATATGATGTAACACACAAATGATCACAATAATTAAAAGATAATATTTGGTGCAACTTTTTATTCCTTTTGAATAATAAATGTCTGTACTTACATTTTGTATAAAAAAATATAGCAAAAGCTAAAGGCAAACAGCGGGCAGGGGGATACCTATACGTTTCAAGTCCAGGGGGTGTAGACGGGGTATACTGACTGAACACAATAACTGAAATGTTGTCTCTCTACAATAGAGAGATACAAAATAACTGCAACTCCCAATTCACAGAGGAGGAAGACAGTCAGCGAATGGGGAAAAGACATGTATGCTTTTTCATGCCCACTGGCTTACTGCAGTCAGAGTGACACCTATAAAGATGGAATCTTTCAACACAACTGGAAGCCATATAATTTAGTGCTGCCAAGTCTCCCTCAAGTCAGATATCAAGTTGCATATTCGCCTATTGTTGTTAAAAAACAATTGAGACGATGGAAGCTCTTGAAGGGCATGAGAGTCATGTTATATAGAAGGTCTAAAACATTTGCTACATGAAAGGCTTGATGGTTTGGGGCTGGGGGGGCATTTAAGCATTGAGGCGTCCGAACAGTGTGTGTATATAAAATGTGTGTCTGAGAATGTGTATGGCAGGTAATGACCCAAACTTTCACAGTGTCACTAAAGGCATTTGTTTAAAATATGTTTGCAAATGGGCTACAGTTACACCACTCAAAGTCCTCTTTAAATGAAGGCATCACCTCTTAGTGCTCGATGGAAGCAGGCATTCCCTGGCACAACTAAAACTAATATACATCTTTCTTTAGAAAGAGATAACAGACACGTTATATCACACATCTTTGCATGAGCATCAGCTTAGTTATGCCTCCATTTCTGATTCCCCCAATCAGTTTGTCTTTGCACAAACTAACACTGACAGACACGGTCCTCTAAGCATTCTGCATCTCCTTGCCAATCTTGTAGCTAAGGATCTTGTTCCAGTCAATCTTGGTGCGGGTGACTGGGAGCTGTCTACGTAAGGCTTTGAACGTGGTGTCAGACATGGTCTGATAGTTCTCACTGATGGCCGTCTGAAAACAAGAGAAACATTTCAGTCACACATACACAATACAACTAAATGGCTGATGATAAATCGGCTGTTCTGTGATGTGATCCGTTAAACCCCAATTATATAGTGAGAACTGTGATTCATAATTTATTCATACCTGGTATTCATTCTCTGCATCTTCAATAATTTTCACAAACTCCTTTGCAGTTTGGCTCTCGTTCTGACAAACATGTTAAACATGAGACCAGGAGTCAAACAATTCAAATTCATGACAACTTTGAGCAATGTGAAAAAAAGAATGCTTATATACAAGTGCTATGCACTACTGTATATCCAATTCTTTTTACAAGATGCATGTCATTTCTTTCTTGGATTATTCATCTACACCATTTAACTTTATTTTAAAGTGGATGTCTATGGAAAATGCAAATATAGAAAAATGGTTGTGCACCATATCTGTATCTCCCTTCTGTACCACTTATAAAGTACTTACAGACACTGTCAGTGCTTCCTGTATATCTTTGTGGCTGACCAGCTGGACATTTCCATCCTCATAATAATGTACCTAGGATGACAAAATGAGGAAGTGATGCACACAATATTAAAACAAAACTGAAAACACAGCTGGGCCAATATTGTACCCTATAATCACTTCAGTTCAGTTCCATATACCTGTATTTTCAGGACTCCAACCACCTGTGCTGTAGATTGGGAGATGCTAAACTTCCATTCAGACCGGCAGCGACCATTCCTGGGAACAGAAAATGCAGAACAGTACACTCTGAAACTGCACTCAATAGAACTGACACAATAATACATCATAAACTCCAGGCTAGACCAAGATAATTGTCTGTGTCAAATCGATTGCCAAGATAACTATGAGATCAATCGCTTCTATCAACTTACCAGAAGTTTTTAGGTTGAAATTGATGACCTTCAATACAAGCAATAATGGTCTGCTGGCCATCAATCGTTTTCCCATAAACCTGAGACAGATAAAACATGATGGGTGATCTGTCCTCAACAAACCATTCATTTTGTGTAACGCCTGACATCGATGGCCATGATACAGACAGGAACAGTGATCTTACAGTGCAGACTCCGCTGGGGTAGTGCTCCTTGACATAGGCCCTCAGGGCAGTGTCACAGGCATCTCTCCATGACCTGAGGGCTGCCTCACCCTCATGGGGCTGGGGGTCGCTGGCCTCCTTCCTCAGGTGGTCAAACTTGAAGGACACCTTGTTGTGAGGATCAAAGAAGCGGCCATTGCCCAGGTCTCCATGCTCCGTTATCAGGACCTATGGGAGAGAGAGAGGGATAAGGGTGCCTTCCTTTACTATAACCCATGAACTCAGGCAACTGATGCTTACAATATATAATGACGATGACATATTTTTAATGGGTTTAATAGGGAAAGAAAAGTATGTCAATAAAGCTTACCTGATCTTCATATCCATCGATTTTGGCAAGGGTGAACTGATCCATATTGTACTGGGCAAAGGACCTGTATTCAAAGAGAGGAAAACAACACACACACACAAGTTGCATGCACATCCAATGAAACATTATTTTTAATGGAAATAAAGGAATGAATGAGACTCACTGTGCCGCGCCCTCTCTGAGAAGATTATCATTGTTGAGCAGTAGTCGCACATCTGAAAACAAGAACGCATGATAAGCATTAACGGTTTCTTCTATTTAGACAATTAGATTAGATTAGATTAGATGGCTCTTTATTGTCCCCGAGGGGAAATTGCAGTTATGCAGCAGTACAGAACAAGAGAGAGGCACACATCGCTATACAATAAACAAATTTAAGGGCAATCAGCTGTATAAAAAAGATCCTCAAAATATATATATATATTAACTGCAGTTAATGCTAAAAATGGTACTGATATTGAAAAAAGCGCTCCAATCACAAAGAAGGCTCACCATTGAAGACTTCGTTAAACTCTCCTGGAGGAGCATGGATCACAAAATTAGCTGCAATACGGACCTTAAAATAAATACAATATTGTTTAGAATTTCATCATTATGAAGTTAACACATTGGTAAATAGGGGCCTAAAACTATCAGTCACACTATGCAGTCTATTTATCCCTTGTGATACTCTATTGATCTCTGAAGGAAAGATTTGCCTCCCCCAGTGGGAGGTCAAATCTCAGGATCAGCTACAGAACAATGCCCCTGGAGCTGGTAGGGATTCAGTGTCTTGCTCAAGGACTTTGGCAGGGCAGAGGGCAGTCTACCTGATCAATATGCTGCCTGCTGCCTCTTTTCTTTCCCATCTAGACAGTTTTTGCCCTCATGGGATATAGGCGATGTGAAGTGAAAAGGCAGCAAATGGCCACTAGAGTAAATAAGAGAGCAGTCAGTTAACTTTCTTGGCTGCAGGCTCGTTAGCTCTATTTTGGCCACTCCTTAGATGGCAGGCAGGATCTGTTGCCCAAGGGCTTTTCTTAGCTGCCAGTATGCATGTGTAAGCATGTGCTGTCAAAGCCAGAGTGAAGAAGTGGTGGAAAGGGAGAGCAAGAGGGGTGCATATGATAACTAGTGCTCTCATTTAGGCAATAGTCAGTAGCCAGGTATTGGTAAGCTACCTACATACTAACACAGCCTATAAATGTAAGCCAGGTTTACTCATTTGGGTGCACCAATAATGCCATTTGTCAGACAGACATGGTTATTTAGCCTTGAGCCTGCAGCTGGCAATGACCTACATATGGACTGAGCTATTGTCCAGCAGAGGCCAGAATGGTATCTCAATGAGTAACCTAGATTCAGTGTGCTCCTGACTAGTCACTGTTCCAGTCTGTGGCGCTGAAAATGTCCTCCAGATGTCTACACAACTAGGCTACATGTCAATCATTATTGTGCCCAGAAAGTATTCCCAGGCTCAGCACAAGATTACCCACCATACAGTTCAATTAGCCAACATCTCACATAGCTAGCATCTTACATTCATAACTGATGAAAATTTAAAAGGATATTTCAATCTTTTCACTATAGCAAGTTACTTATCCAAAAAAGTTGTATTGTAGTGTAAGCTCCTGGCCTCACTATTAGGGTGGCCAACATTTTAGGGCTTAGGAATGCAAAGCACTATTTTACAACATGTAGCTGCATGGTGCAGCCATCAACACTAGTCGCTGCAAGCCCACTAATAACACCCAGGAGGAATGGATCTCAGTCTTATGCTTTAGTGCGAAAAGTCAAATGAAGTTCAAAAAACGACATAACTGCAAGCTAACGAAGCACGAGTGATTCAAACTTTAAATGACGACCACTTCTAAGGTTATCCACATCGGATTTGATAAACTGGGTGTGGGACGTGTTTTGCTGCCTATGCAATGTCATTATCCATACTGTCAATGCAGGAAGTAGCTCGACTTCCTTTGATTTAGCATTAGCTAAAGCAGTTCTAAATTGTATAAATTCAAAGTCACACTAAAACGGATATCAACCTCAGCCGTACTGATAAGAAGTTAAATTTACTATCAATTTAGATGGGCCCTACATTACACATATTACTGTATTTGTGCACCATAAACTGCACGGTACAACTATGAACTGTCAAATATAACACTGCCTGGCTGGTCAGTTAACAAGACAGGCTTGCTTAGCTAGCCCTGCCGATAGACAACTAACGTTACTGTGGCAGTTCGTACTATGCGATAGTTTATTTTTTTTATAGCTATTTTTGAGCATATGGGAAAGGGTCACGGAATATCAAAATACGAATCGATAAGGTAATACCTTCTCTTCATCGGTGAGCTGATCTTCGAAGTCTGCCATCTTGGTTTATTGAAGTGTTAACAAAGCGGCGTCAATGTTGCCAGGTATGTTTGCCTCCTCCCAGCACACTGAGAGCCCAAACCGGAAAAACTTTTGTGCTTGTACGTTTGGAGAGATTATAAAAATATGACGAATTTATATTTACGACCTGAATGAATGATTTAATTAATAATTAATGAATTTAATGAGAACACATTGTTGACCGGTATATATGCTACAGTCAAATAATGCCAAAATAGAAAGAAATTTGAGCACAGTCGTTTTGGAAATAAACATAAAATTACCCTAAATTTTCTTCAAAATAAACTCGAGTATGAGCATTCACTATTTATTTTCTAAACGCTGACCGCGTTGCAATTTCCCAATGTACAAATAGTGGTAGAAGTATAGACAATTTCCCAATCTGGCAACCCTCAATCCTTAAACAGGAAGAAGTCAGTTGTCACGTGACAATGGGCCAACACAGGAGCAACAAACCAACAAATTCACCCGTGGCGTGACTGGATAATGGAAACCTCAACGATTTGCAAAACACGTGTTTAAAATTTTTCGTTGTCTGGCTAGAAAGCCAGTGAACAGGAAGGTATATTTGTGTGGTTGTTGCCAGATCAAGGCTAAACAATCGTTTGTCAGTTGGAAAAAAGTGTCTCGTTTGTGTTAGCTCCTCAAATATAAGTGGGGATTGTCAACATGGGAGGTTGTTCGGCTACAGGCTGTTCTAGTCGCAACGAGAAGGGGAAGAAATTACACTGTTTCCCTCGTGATCCCGTAAGAAGAGACATCTGGGAGAAAATGGTTGGAAGGCGCAACTGGAAAGCACACGACAGGTCGAGGCTGTGCGAGGTGAACCGCCTTCTCCAGATTTCCTTGATCTCGTCCCACACACCCCAGTACTTCACGTGAGAGTGCAGTGACCACCGACATTGAATATAGACACTCGGATTTATCATTCAAAACAATATTGGTTATTTGGCAGATACAGTAATATGGCTGCTACATAACAGTTTGATAATGTCACGGGAAAATATGCTTAAGGGCGTTAGACTTGCTTAGACCCAGAGAGCTGGTTGTTGTCATGGCAAAGGCATGGATGAATATTCCAAACAGTGACAGTTGTCCATAAATCACAGCCGGAGACAGTTTGACCGGGCTGTATCGGGACGCCATGTTGCTATAAGACGTGTTAGCAGGAAATTTGTAGAAATATCCCCCATATCATCCCTGTGCTGACATGTCAAGCATTCTAAAGACTTGTTGCCATAGTATCACTGGTTGCATAGCAACGGCTGTGGAGCAAGACAGTGGAACAAGCATCGATGTCACTGAAAACTGCAAAAGCATCAACCAAATGGCAACTACCAAACTCTTTTAAATCAATGGCTCTGCCACAAATAGCATGGTATTCATCTCCATGACATTGTTAAAATTCAATATTAATCATGTGAATTAATCTGTTTAAGAGCATTTTTGTCTTCAATATTATCAGAAATACAGTTGTGACAAAGTTTGAACCCTGCATTCCTGTATAAATGGCTCCTAGAATATGGTCTGATTTTCATCTGTAAAAAGTATGAACCATGAGATTTGGTTAACTGGTGAACCTCCTTTAACAGCAATAACCTCGACCAAATGTTTCCTGCAGTTACTGATCAGCCCTGCACAACAGTTAGGAGGCATTTGACCATTCCTCCTTACAGAACTGTTTCAGTTCATTGTTATTTTTGTGATGTATTGCATGAACGGCTTGCTCCAGGTCATGCCACATTTCAATAAGGTCAGCAAATGTTCCTTTGTTAAAGCTTTCTGTCATGGAATTGCTTTTGTGTCATTGTCATGTTGCATGACTCAACCTCTGTTAACCTTCAGATCATGGGCAGTTACCCTGATATTCTCCTGGAGAATTTCCTGATACCATTTGGAATTCATTGTTCCCTCGATGATTGAAGTCGTCCAGGCCCTGAGGCAGCAAAGCAGCCTCAAACCAATGATGCGCCCTCCACATGCTTCATGTTTGGAATGAGGTGTTTTTCTCTCCTCCAAACAGCTTTGTCTCATCTGTCCACAGATCATTGTTCCAGTAGCTTTGTGGAACATCCAGGTGGTCTTTGGCAAACTTGAGATGGGCAGCAATGTTTTTTTGTGGAGAGCAGTGGTTTCCTCCTCGGTGTCCTCCCATGAACACCACTCTTTAGTGTTTTTTCTTGTGGACTCGTGGACACAGATGGACCATTATGCAGCGTGCTCTTGCTGTGATCTTTACTGGACGTCTACTCCTAGGGAGAGCAGCAGTGGCACTGAATTTTCTCCAATTGTATCCAATCTGTCTGACTGAAGACTGATTGAGGCCCAAGTCCTTAGAAATGCTTTTGCAGCCTTATGAGCCTCAACGTCTCTTCTCTGGAGCTCCTCTGTCATTTCTTTTGACCGGGGCATATTCCACTTCAACAGATCTCTCTCTTTTTTTTTTTTGTAGAGCAGACTCTGTTGGTAACTTTTTTATATGACAGGTTTTTATATGACAGGACTCCTCTAACCCACACCTGAATGTCATCTCTTTGATTGGATCACCTGACTTCAGTTACCACCTTTCATAGAAGTCATTATCCATCTTAGGCTGTTAATGTTGGAACAATATGTTCAATAAAAACATGTAATGGCACATTTTTTGTGTTATTTGTTAAATCACATTGTGTTTATTGTTATGACTTAGATGAAGATCAGATCATGAATGCTGGTAATTCAAAAGGGTTCACAAACTTTTTCTCACAACTGTATTTAATCTGCCACAGCCAGCATGACAGGATGGAGAATATTATTTGCCTAGAATTGAGATATTTCCACTGACTGTTTGTTTCACAGATTGATCTAGTGTCACAGGTTAAGTGAGTTTAGGAATTGCCATTTTCACTGTCAGCAATGTGAGTTCTGCTTCATGGCTGTTGCTGGGTGACTGGTGTTTCATCAGCTGATCTTTACAATGTTATTATAATGTTATAAACACATGTTATTCTGTACTCAGGACCACTTTGAGGAGTCGCAGTATGAATCAAGACGCATGGACAACCTGCGGAAGTTGAAGCCC
This sequence comes from Gephyroberyx darwinii, assembly GCA_900660455.1. Classification (NCBI taxonomy): domain Eukaryota; kingdom Metazoa; phylum Chordata; class Actinopteri; order Trachichthyiformes; family Trachichthyidae; genus Gephyroberyx; species Gephyroberyx darwinii. The sequence goes on along the minus strand of CABFOQ010002969.1, from coordinate 17,130 downwards.
AATGCTATACCAACCAAGTTCACCCACTTCAAGAAAAATAAGACTTTGCGCCAGATAGTGGAGAATTTGACCCAAACGTTGGTCCAGTCTCCTCTGCCAGAGAGACACAGTGTTGAACACTCCTACAGCCAGAGTTCAGAGAAGGGGCCGTTGGAAAAGGAAGACAATGGTGAGAACAAATGATGGCTAACATCCTAAACAAGACCAAGGAGAAAGATATCAAGAGAAAGTTTAATGGGGCTACCTGATTAAATCAAGGTTAAATTGAAAAATAAATACTATATATACTAAACAGACGTGAAGCTTATTCATGTATAGCCATAGACTTAAGAAAAAATCATCAAGACAAAATGTAGGTCACTCGCCAACATATTTATGATGTTAGAGTGGTAATTCTGCCTCATTTCAAAATGTCTATCATTATCAAATCTTCATTATCATTTCACAAAGTGTGCTCCCTTGCAGGAGACCTCCTCTTCAGCATGGATGATGGCCCAGGAGAGAACATACTGAAACCTGAATCCTTTGGACTCCCTCTACATTGTGTTTTTCCGTGTCCTCTCGATGATGAGGATCTTACAACAGCTCAATGTGAACCGTCAATAGAACCGCAGTCGAAAGAGACTGAGGAACAGTACGAGTCTGGAGGACCTGTGGTAGAAGATCCCACACCTGCTGAAAACACTAACCTGGTAGATTGTGAAATGTCACATCTGAAGGACATAATCCAAAAAAAGGATGAGAGAATAGCAGTGCTACTCAAATCTGTTATGAATGAAAGGAGAGAGAAACACAAACTAGAGAGGGAGAAACAGAACCTCATCCAGAACATTGGGAAAGTGTTCAATGCCAATCAGCTTGCGAGACTTGGGCGAAAGAGTGGTAGAGGAGTCAAGTGGTCCAGTGAGACCATGGAGAAGGCGAGGCAGCTACGGGCCACGTGTGGAGTTAAGGGATACATGCTGCTGAGGGCACAGAATCAACCACTGCCGTCGCTAAGATGTCTGAGAAAGATGACCCCGATGAAGAAAAGAAGACTTGAGCAGGAAGCTGCAGCAGTAGATTGTTTACAAGCCACCATCGGTTTAGACGGTGCCTATGTGGAGGTGGTGATACAGTAGAAGTGTTACGGGTGTCTTTGATAATATCAATGACCACAGCTGACTCTCAGCACGAGTCTTTCCCTAGTCTTGAAACCTTAAGTCCTGTGCCTGCCAGCATGATAGATGTCCACGCTACCAGACGGTCCAACTTTGACGCGTGTTCCTTAGTTAGCCAAAGGGTAGTATTTTTACCAGGGGTGTGAGTTTTACCAGTTTCCTCAGCTACTTTGCATAAGGACAAACCGATCAGAATGAGAAACTGGTGACAGATATGCATTGTACACAGTGTTGGATGTCTATTTTGCCTTAGAATAAATTTTGCAAATTTGTGTCCAGCAAATCTTATTTTGTGTGTGTGTGTGTGGCATTTAATACTAATGTTTGTATCAAGACTTGAGTTGTATGCAGAAGCAATCATCACAGTATAAAAAGTAATCACATTTTTAGCTGTACTTAACATTAGACATGCTGTCAAATTGAGGAGGCAGTTTGATGGGGGATAAAGGACATGGCACTCCCTGGTTTACACAAATACTATGTGTATCTCTCAATGTTTACGTTGTTGTAGACTTTGGGAAAACGTCAGTTTACCTGAGTGACTACCGCTTGTTCAGTTTGAAGTACTTGTTAATCCGGTGTTACTTTATTGCAAACCACTAGGTGGCAGTAGATAGTTACTGGTTAGCTGTAGCCATAGAAGAAGAGCATTGTGCGGAGACGACGGTGCTGAGCAAGGAAGCGCTGTCGACCCATACCGTGGCCTCGAGCGAGTCAAACTGCGAAAGAAAAATACACGTTGAAGGTAATTGAAAAACCGACAAGCAGCCTACAATATATGAACACGCGAGTTGAAGGTGTGTAACTCATATTAGTTAGCTAGCTAACTAAACAAACGAAGCCAGTCCGTGAGGTTGTGTGTAAACGGCTAAGCTAACGTTAGCTAACCTGCAAAAGATTAAACTACGTAAGATAAACACGAGGGTCCATTTTACCCAGCACCACAGAATAGTTAAGCAGAATGGAGCTGGGAATTGAAGGCAACCGTTGCCATTTAGATTAACGGTTAATCGAAATATAAGATTTATTTTATTCTCGGTTCTGTAACTTGGGTGATTAACCGTGCAGCACGCCGTTTGCAACTCTGCTAGCGCGCTTAGGGTAACGTTAACGCTAGCTGACTCCATGATGAAGTGACCGAAACCCAGTTACTATTCAGAAACATAACTTTATCCTATAATGTACAGGTGTAACATAACATTAGTTAACCGCATGTGCTGCACAATATGAATTGCATGAATTAAACAAAAACGACACACTTGTGTTCTTTACTTAAAATATTCCAGAAAGAAATAGTCGTCTGAATTTGTCCAGAACAAATCAAATGTAAAAAGTCTGTTTATGAAGTAACCTAAGCCTAAACAACCTGGGCTATACAAGAAAGTTGTTAAGTTTAGGAATGCACAATGGCTACATCTGCTGTGTTTTGGGCAATACTATCAGAGTAAATAACAGGATAGCAGAGGGTAGTTGCTAGCTCAGTCAGCTTCACCCGTGTTTGTATCAGTCGAATCGGATCACACATTGATGGTCATTGAGCTGTAGCTTTCTTAATGTGCAAGTTGCTGTCAGGGAATTGGACAGAACAACTGTCTTCATGAGCTAGAAACTAGCACCAAGAAACCATCCCTTTATTTTACTCAGCTGAACTAACGTTACTCCAAAGAAAATTAAGTGGTGGTGGTGGGGTTGTTTGTGACAGCATCTATGATGCTTTTCCTGGCATAAGGGTACATATCTTGATTTAAAACAGATTCTGGTTGCTATGAAACATTTACTTTTACAGTCCAGGTATTTTTATGAGTTGAGTTGGAAATCATCTAATTGGATATGTTATTGAACAAGCCCTAGGTTGCATATAGTTACAGATTAGAGAACATATTTAACGCTTTGTTCGGTTTTTTGCTTTGAAAGGCAACTTGGAGCATGAGCACATTGTAGCACAGTGGTTTTCCCCATTTAAACAGCCCAATTTTTTTGTGTACAGAATTGAGACCCTTGAGAGACTTCAGATCGTGAATTATGTGGACACAGAATCCATCGCACCTAGGCTCAAGTTAAGGTATGTAAGGGGGTCCCTAAATAACTTGACATAAATTGGCTGCAACTATTAACATGAAAACAGACAAAATCCTTTGGGTTCTAAATGGCATGAGTTTGCCATGTATCTGCGTCCAAACGAAAACGATTTTCTTGTGCTTTAATGATTCATCGATCATGCGATGCGATTTTCGTACATTTTGGACATCTCCATTTTACTGTTTTGAGGGAAGAGGACGACTCGAACAAATCTGACAAATCTGTGGTTTCTTTTGCGATTTGGAACGACAATATCTTTGGGAGATGTCCGTGCAGTTATTAAGTAAAATGTATAGGCACAATTGAACTAGATCAGATGCACTGAAGTGCACCAACACCAATGGTAGTTTTAATTTATTCACTAGGATATTTGTTGTGCGTAAAATGCTAAGACAGGATACAGTTCTAAGAATCAAAACCATTTCAGCATCGTGCGTGGGTCCTTGTGTTTATTTGGCCATACCCTCATATGGAAGTGGACATGGTGCATTGCCTCACATCTCTGCATGAGAGACAATTGCACAGTGGTCTAATGAATCTTTTATACGTTCTTATTTGCATTTTCATATTATACTCAAAATACAGACGATACATCTGCTTAGCTGTTTATCACTTTTCGGAATCGGAACTTTAGGAGGAATTTGCAGTTGAACAGTACTAAGTGCATCAAATAACATTTGATAATGAATTTGACACAGCATTTTATTTAACCTAAATTTTGATGTCTGATTCTTGGTGACACTTGTAGCCATTTGCCACTTTTGCTCCACTGAAACATTTGATCCATCCATGGACTTTCTCTTGTCCTCACTGACATTTTTCAGGATCGTGGACAGCAATTTAAAGACGCACAAAAAACGAACCAAACAAACTTTTTTCATTTAAGACGTACGAAGAGGGAAACCAGTAAGCTTTGGGATCTAGTCATGTCTCGCAGAAGAAGTCGCAGCGCTTCACCTGGGCGTTATTCACGCTGCAGCAGTAATGATCCCAGAGATTTGGAGAGACGGATTTTTGTCGGGAATTTGCCAACCTCAGACATGGAAAAGAAGGATTTGGAAGACCTGTTCAGCCCCTATGGGAAGATAGTCGGTCAGTAATCAACACAATATCACCAAGGAACGAATAAGTTGTTCATTTTCATTCTTAGCAATAATTTCCATCAAGGAAACTGTCCCTGATTGTCACATTGTTATATGGTTTTTTCCAAGAAAAATATAAGATAAGTGCATGTAGATGTATAGTAACGTTATCAACCTAGTCACAATGAAACCTGAAGCATGTCCAATCCATGATTTGCTTGATGGAATTTTTTAAGTTGGTAAAACGGCCAGAAAGCCAAAATGTTCATTAAAAAGTATCATTCATCTGTACCACTGAAATATTCCTTTTTCAGGCGTGTCCATGTTCCGTGGGTTTGGATTTGTACAATTTGAACGTGTTGAGGAAGCCGAAGCTGCAAAGGCGGGCCAAAAGGGTCGAATATATAAAGGTTATAAAATAGGTAAGCCTTAACTGCAATAGATGTGACTGCCCAGCTAAAGAAGATAAACCTTTTAATGGTATTATCTCTAAGGTAGGAAGAGCAACACAGAGACAGAAAACTAAAAGTAAACGCATTGGAATTGAATATTAGTGCAATATCAATCAGCAATTTTTTTTTTAGTTGTGTATGAAAGAAGCCCCTGGAAAGTATCCCTCACATTTAGTTCTGAATAAATACAGCCCGTAAAAATCTGTATTTTAAAAGAAATTGTTTTGGAGACTATTTCATTTAGTTTGAAATTTATGGATGCAATGTGCTGCAATTAATATGTGAAATGCCTATAATATCAACGATAATATGGTGGCCCAGATGTGTGCGGACGACCAATCAACAATAAAGAAGGGCCTCGTATACACCACAGTTTAGGTTGTATAACATAACCTGCCATTCATCAAAGGAAAGATTACCAGACTCAGTTTTCTACTTCAACCTTTTGTTGTTGTAGATCATTGCATTATTATTGGCATGCAAAGCAAATAAACAGATGCAATATTAAATTGTGGCAAAGCCTTTTTAATCTGATTTTCTGGTTTTGGTTTACAACAGCTACATGGAATTTGCTTCGGTGTGGATGACATTTTTTGTTACTGAAGGGGTGTGTTGTGTGCGGGGGGTGATTGTGGTTTTAGTAGTTTGTGTGGTAGCTTTTGAAGTCAGCCAAATTTACAAGGTGAAGATGTAAGCATCTTGGATAATGTAAGTTTTAGAATGTAGAATAAAATACATTAAAGGTCAACATTGAACCAACTTTGAAGGGAAAAGGTTTTTTCCTTTTTTTTTTTTTTTTCCGTTTCCTCCTTCTCAAACTCAGTCCGGCAGAAATTACTTCTAACGACATGAAGCATTTTGACACCTCGTCCAATTTGGATTTTCATGCTTGGAATACTGAAGCTCTATTTCATTTGGACCATGGAAGTGTTAACGCCGCCAGTCCATTCTACGTGAACGTATACGCTGAGTTACATGTCACTGTTATGTTGAACGTTTGGATTGGTTTATTTTCAGATGTAAATATGGCAGTGGAGCGACGACAAGCTAAACCTCAATCCCAGCAGAGCCCTCCACGAAGGTAAAGTAACGCAAAATGGGTGTGAAGAACTACCAACGCCTTAGGGGGTCTGGTAAAAAGCGCATTTCATTTTTTTTCAGCTGTCATTTCCACCAGTGGTTCAAGCAGTTTGACGGAAACTCCAGTAGTCTTAGATGAGTTCGCGGTCGTGTGTGGTCAGTCCGTATTTCACCTCTTTATTTTAAATTTTCAGGTCTGTTGAAATAAATACAAATGTAATTTGAAGTGTCTTTGTCTCTCAAAGATTTTGCCTGATGGCCTTTTCTTCTCGTGTTCTTTGCCTGATTTCTTCCCGCGCTACATCTTAAAGCTACAATATGCTACAAAAGTGCTATGCTAGTGCAGCCCTCCTCCCCCTCAGTTGGGCAGGTTCACGCCCCAAACTCATCTTGACGAGTGGTCTACCTTAAAGCGGCATCCAGCCTGAGGCTGAGGACAACGAGCATCCATTTAAAAAAAAAAAAAAAAAAAAAAAAAAGACAACGAAAGCAGGCGGTCTAATAAAAAGCACCAGCGACGGTCAGCTGTGTTTTTGAATGGGTCCTGTCTGCCTTGCACAGCTTTGCTGTACTTTATTTTCTTACTGCTTTCCATCATTGTTGCTATGACTTTGCTGTGCTGTGGCGGCTAGCCTCACCTTGATAGCCACAACCCAGCTTACCACCGGCCGCATCCATACAAGTGTCGCCCACAGCAAATGGTATACACCCAAAAAACGTCCTAAACATAACTGAAACGCTAGTTCCAGGCAAACGGGTGGATTTAGGCGTGTACATACAGGGTCACAGACTGATAAAATATAATATATATTTTAACGTGGAGAAAGTTGCAAAATGCAACTTTAAATCTTGAATTGTTATGCGCTATATTACACTCTGGGATTTTGTGGTATAAATCAATGGATTGGTTTGTGCTGATTACATTGTAATACACAGCCTTTTGTGCAATGTCAGAAAAATGCAATTTACAATTTAAAATGTATACTGTTGAGTGCATAATTCTTGTTTTTAAAGTATCCTGTTTGGATTGAATTTTGCAAAATAGTTCATTTTGCAGCAAGTAGTAGGAAACCAGGCAATTGTGTTGGAAGGTGTTGACTTTGCAGGAGAAAATGTTTTTATTTACCCAAGACATTTTGCTTGAAGATGACTTTAATTGCAGTTAAAATTGGCAGCAGCAATTCAATTTGATTATCCTTTGAGTCAAACTAAAAAATCTGCAAGGCGAGGTTAGTAATTTATGACAAGTGGATTTCCATTTGATGGAAATGCTAGATTTATTTAGCAAATTTCAAGCAAATGTATTTTAACCTCCTATTCTTTTTTGGGCTGCAATTGAATGTGGTTTGCTGTCAATGGACAAAACACAAATAATTTTGTGCAAAAGGTGCTAACTTGTGCAAAAAAACATGTTAACAAGATCAAAACAAAGGTCACACTATGAAGGCAGAGGTGTGTTTTGCGATCTCAATTTGTGGTCGGTGAGCCTTTTAAAATGGTTGCCAACTTTGCGTACGTGTATCACTGGACATTTTCAAAAGATTTATTTCAAGTGGGACAGTATCACCGGAACCACCTCTGAGCTGGGATCTAATTCGTAGCCTTTATCAATCTGCTGCACTGTCTCATATACAAACAGTAGAGTTGCTATCTATTGCTCTCGTGCAATTGTGGTGGGAAAAACAAACATTTTGAATCAATTTCATCACGTTGAAAGAAACAAATGTAGCTACTGTCCTCACCAGTTGCTTGGACAGACGTTCGTGTTCTTGCAAATGAACCAAAAAAAAAAAAATTCTTTCTAGTGTTTTATGCAAGTCTTTGATTAGTGGCCTAAACCCTACCCTTCCTCACACTAATTGCTATTTTTCTTCTAGGGGTCCATATGGCAGTTATGGGGAGAGCAGGGATGGCCGGCCCCGTTCCCGCTCGCCCGTATATGGGCGTGATGCCCGTGAGCCCCGTGACGGGAGAGATCCAGGTCGGGAGCCAGGTAGAGATCCAGGTCGGGAGCCAGGTCGGGATCCAGGTCGAGATCCAGGTAGAGATCCAGGTCGGGATCCAGGTCGGGATCCAGGTCGGGAGCCTAGGCCAGGCGGCCACCCCCGTGACCATGATAGCCGTTACCGTGGCTCAGAGAGCAGAGAGAAGGACCCCAGGGGAGACCCACGGGATCCCGCATACAGGTGACTCCTGAAATGCAGTCTGTCAGCAAGCACCTCTGAAGAGACAAAACCCCGTCATTACATTACAGTCATTTAGCAGACAATTTTATCCAAAGCGACTTACAATAAGTGCATTCAACATAGGTAGGCAAGAGAACTACTAGTCACCAGAAAGTGTAAGTGCATTTCCTAAAAATAAATAAGATCTAAGACAAATAAGTGAAGCAAATAAACTAGAGCTAGTAAACAAGAGCTCAGGCAAATAAGTGAAGACAAATAGGCAAGTGCTAAGAGGAAGGGTCAGGGTAGTGTTTCTTGAAGAGGTGGGTTACGTCGTCAGTGGTTACGTACTTACTTGAACCTGAAATGTTTGTATTGCAGAGATGAGTATGATCGATACTACCGCAGCGGGAGCGGTGCAGAAGACTATTACCGGAAGAAGGACGATGTCTACAGGGACCCTTACAGAGATCCATGGAATGGACGGCGTGAGCCAGAGGGTATGCTTCGTCTTGAGTCAAGAGAACATCTCTGTATGCTCACTGCCTGTTCTTTATTAGGCATTTGAGTTAATCAGCTTAGAATGTTTTGTAGTTTAATACAGTAATGGGTCATATTTCTGGAGTTTCTGTAACTCATTATGTTGTACAGATGTTGAGTTGTTGAGGTTCATGTTTATTTAGTTTGCTTGTTTGCTTTTAATTTGCATGGCATGCTATTTAGTAGGAATGAGCAGAGATTCCACTAGAAAGATTTGGTGCCAGCCGGGTGGGGGGGTTTCAAGTTCAAGTAGGTTTCAAGGAGATGTAAAATATGTACTTACAACTTAAGACAAAACACATTGGTTATGATTTTCCAAACCCTCCACTTGCAGCTCCAGATGATCGTGGTCGACCAGAGGAGCGCCGGCGTAACGAACTGTATCGACAGTACTTTGAAGAACTCCAGCGGCGTTACGACACTGAACGCCCTGTCGACTGCTCTGTCATTGTTGTCAACAAAGCACAGAAGTATGTCCACTCTCCTTTACGGGCAGTTACAACACATGGGACTTGACCAGTGGGTGGTCAGTGCTAAATATTTGTCCACTACATGGCATGTTTTTATTTCATATTGCTCCTGTGTGTTTGTGTGCCTTCGTTTGTGCTTGCAAAACAACTGTAGGGAGTATGCCGAGACGGTCGGGCGGAAGGTCCGTGATCTGGGCATGGTGGTGGACCTGATCTTCCTCAACACAGAAGTGTCACTAACCCAGGCCCTGGAGGATGTAGGCCGTGCCCGCACCCCCTTTGCCATCATCATTACCCAGCAGCACCAGGTCCACCGATCCTGCACTGTCAACATCCTGTTTGGTACACCGCAAGGTAAGATGGGACAGCGCAGCACAGCTGTATGTTCTTATGTATTGGTGAGACATTTGTTGAAACTTAACCCTCCTGTAATTTAGTGGTAATTCTTGGTGGAATAACCACTTTTTAAATGAGTGATTGAGATTTGTCTTCTCACTTTTTACATGCTAACATTCTTGTGAAATATCTGCTTTAGAGCATCGAAACATGCCCATGCAGGATGCCATGATCCTGGTGGCCCACAACTATGATGCCTATAAAGTGGAACACCGTGACAAAGAGCGTGAGGAAATTGCCAGGAAGGCTGCCAAGATGGCCGACGACGTGCTACTCAGGGAGCCTGACAGAGAGGGCCACCCCATCTCCCTGCTGACTACCATCACATTGCTGTCTGAGAGCAGGTGGTTTAATATCTAAAAGTCATGTTGCTTTTTGAATTAACACAGGAAAATCTGAACTGTTGTGTATATAGTGTAATGATTGAAACAGCATGTGTATTTTAAAAAGGATTTAGGTCAGCCTTTAATTTTTGCTGTTATATGTATATTATTTGTTTGTCTTATAGTAGTGCACAATTTGAGTATGGTGAAATAAGCCTTTTCTTCTGTTTGGTTGCCGGCTAGATTTGTAACACCAGAGGAAATGGATAGTCTTATTGTGTACCTGAAGGACAAACGAGTACGCATGGTGCGGGGCAGTGCAGACCCTCATGCAGGTAAAGCACCCCTTACAAAATAGGTGTCATTACTTTTAATGTTCTAAGGCAGGAGGGTGTTATTGCTACTGCTATACAAATGGATTCACTAATCACTTGTGTCAAGATTTTTCTCCTGGTGGATATTCTTGTACGCAGAGCTGCAAATCTTGAGTAACGTTTACATTTCAACCCACAGCTGCAGCCCATCCTGCTGCCCCTGCAGCTTCTCACCATGAAGCTCAGCCCTCAGCAGCAGTGCTTCCACCTCCATCCCACTCTACTCATGCACCCCCTCAGTCCAGCCACATTGGTTTGCCACCTGTCTCAAATGCCCCGCCCAACCCCAACCATCAGCAGGAGTTGCAGGCAAAAATCCTCAGCCTTTTCAACAGCG
>CABFOQ010002964.1:6864-36732 GCA_900660455.1 Gephyroberyx darwinii | reverse complement strand
TTGGTGCTCCGTGGCTGGCCCATCGGGACTGAGGGAGGGGCGTCGGTGGCTGGAGACGGCGCCGAAGAGCTGCCGTCTAACCCGGGTCGGCTTTATGTTGCGTGTGACTGTGTTGCAAATAAAGCGGCCTTGCTGGCCTGTTGACTCTGCTCTCCTGTGTCTCTGTCTGTCACGGACCCCGGTATTGTAGGGAGTCGCTACAGCGACATCTAATGGTCTCTCCAGTACCTGTCACCCCACAGCACATTTGAGCTCAACCAATGATTCAACCAATAGCACCTTCCCGCAAGCGCTCAGCGTCTGGGTTGCCAGGCTATGTACCAACATTACCCTTAGTAGGAGAAGGAGAAGGAGAAGCTGGCCCGCTTCCATGCTGGTCGAAGAAATGAATGTGTTGAGAAGGCCCCACAAGGCCTGCATCGGGAGACTGGTGCTCAGGCAATTAGGGCAGGGCCTAGTGGTGCAAGAATGGACCAGGACATCCATGACCAAGTAGAGGAGGATGTCCCGACAATCCTCTCGCTCCTGGATGAAAGAGAGAGGGCCATTACAGCCTATAGATCCCCAAGGGGCAAGGAGCTCATGAAGGACCTTCAAGCTGCAGCTTCGGTTCCCAGGAACCGGGGCCTAGTGGGGAAGGGGTCAACAGAACTCTCCTCACTCAAGAAGAGGAGGAGGAATTTGTCGAGACCCTGCAACTCCTGGCTGAAAAGGCCTGAAGGGGGGCTGCAGGAGCTCCGGAACCAGCACCATGAGCCACCTCGGGAACAAAGGCCTAGAACTCCAACCTCCGGGCCAAGCACAACCAAAGAACAAGTGCTGGAGAGGTTGAATGACCACCTCGACAGTGTAGAAGACGATGTTGATGAACTAGAGCAAGCGCTCCAAGATTGGGACAATGTCCAGCACACCCCTCTGCCTAACTGACTGGCATATAGGGTACAAGAAAAAGAGCCAATGAAGCTCTATGAAGTTTGTCAACGGCTTTAAGGTCACCCAAACCATCGGGGACTACACCAATGTTAAGGCAGACGTGATTGTGATTGTGACCAATACATTGCTGCAGTTCAAGAACGCAGAGGAAAAAAGGCTAAATTAATGGATGGACACACTCATGAGTACACGAAAGAACAGTGGATGAGAGTTCATTCACATTTACCCTGGTATAATACTGTAGCCTTCCCACTGATGTCCTACCTACTGGCAAGGTATGTGGTCTATGTGTCCTGTGGCAGCCACAAGCAAAACCCACAAGCTTACACCCATAATGTCGAAGTGGCCTTAACAAAGGCCCCGAATCAGGCCAGCAAGCTGGATGTCCAATCTATATCAGTAGCCCTGGCATAGTTTGAGGCTCCCCTGGCTGAATGGAGAAAGACAGAGAAGGGGATGCTACAGGCAATGGGATAGAGACCACCAGAATTGGACCAATCTGAGGGAAATAAAAATGGTCTATGACCCTCGGATGCAAGCTGGTGCACTGGGGGACTGCAGGGTTTCCTTGGCACCTCCATCCCTCACCCCAGCCTGAATGGTCGCATTAAACCAACCTAAGGAAGGGGGACCTATGACAGCAGAATCACCTAGGCAGCCAGAACGTACCAGTACCCTTATTCCTCCAGGAAGTCCCCAAGAAAGGGGACTTGAAGCCGAGGTGGGATCCTGGCCAGAGACCCTGAGTGAACAAGGGTCCTCGGCCAGTGCCTGGAGCACACCAAGACATGCCCTCAGCAGCGAGCCGGAGCTCACTCATGGCAACAACAAGAGCACAGCTTTCTGAGCCTGTGCGAAGCTCTCCTCTCAGCCCGCCACCAGAGGACCATGCTCTGGACCCAGACCAAGAAGAAGAGCTGGGCGAACAGAGTGAGGATGAACACTTGGAGTGGTTCAGAGGTGATGCTGCTCCTAAGAGTCTCAGAATAGCAACATACAGAAAAGAAGGGAAAAAGAGCCCCAAGTACCAAAATCCCTTAAAGGCATCAGAGCAGATGGCACGAAGCCTAGAGTGGGGTCCTCTGAAAGCTAGTGATAGATGGGGAGTGTATGTTCCCTGTGTGGGTCAGACACAGTCTGAAACCCCCCAAAGATGGGCTCCCCTAATGGAGGACCCCATCGAGGGAGACGAAGCATTCACGCATGGGGACTACTGTAACATTGCCAACATGCCTCCCTATGCACAACTTACGTGCAAATAGCGCATTTCCTCCTGAAAAGGGTTAAGCCCGACATAGTCAAGAAAGCAGCACAACGAGACTCAGAGATTGATGATTATGCCCCACAAGACACTGAAGAAAGAGACAGAGAGGAACCTCGCGGTCAAAAGAAGAAGACTAAATCCAAGCACAGGGCACGGTCAGCGGACACTGACACTCATCCCTCAGACGAGGATGAGAGGGCATCATCAAAGTCCAAGGGAAGAAGAAGAGAGGCAAGATCCCTGTCCTCTTCACCCCCAAGGCAGTACATGTCGGGACTCCTGGGGAATTCATCTGCAGTAGAGGAGCTAAAAACCCTCAATGCTATCATAAGAGGTCAAAAGCCCAGGGATACAGGCAGAGATTATCTCTGTGATACCTGGAACCTGGTAAAGAATGCAGGGCATGGGGGACAAAAAGAAATGCACCATAGCACAGCTCTAGCTCAGACTACTGAGCAAGAGTTGATATTGTACTGGCTGGTTTTGTTGAATCAAACCAACCAAAAACGTCAGTACAATACACTACAGATTAGTGGACAAGGGCCTAAGAGGTATTACACCCAGACCTTTGCACCTTTGCCCACTAGCCCAGAGAAGAGATACTGGATGAAAGAGGTGGTTCAAACAACATCAATATCTATGCAAGGAATCAAGTGCCATCAGATTCTCCCAAGGCAGGGTATTTTCTGGGGGTATCTAAACCTCAGCTGTAGTGGACATGAGCCTAGGAATAACTGGGACATCGATGCTACAGAAGAGAGTGAAATAGCCGATAACACAAGTAGCCTCAGTGAGCCAGGCAATTGCTCTAAATAACTGGACCACACCGATAACGCCAACACCAAGGGCATCAAAACAGTCAGAAGGAGAAACACCGGGAGGGCTGCCCTAGCGGCAGCATTGACTGCATTGATAAGGGAGTGCGTTAAGGACAAAGCCATGAAACTAGACCCATAATTATGGAACCTAGTGATACCATGCAAAAGCCAGAACTTCTTGGTCCTGAGTCCAGCCAACGCATGGACGGTAGAGTCGGGAGCCATTCTGGTTTGTGGGTTTCGACGCGTGGCTGAAGGACTTGCCCTGGGTATGGGAAAGAATGGTCACCTTTAAAGGGAGCTTCCAGCCTGGGTATGCAGTTACAGGCAGAGGCCTGTTACGGCCAATACACACGCCTATGTACATCCAGAAGCTGCCCTGGAAGGTGCCTCAAGGGGACTTTGCCAGGCTAGACAAATGTGCAGTGAACCGCATGTTCGCTGACCTTGATGGCACCGATTACGAATGGGACACATGCGCACAGATGTGCCTGGGCATCGCCTCGTTGTGACATAACCCAAGTGGGTATATGGGAAAAAAGCTTTTGGACTTATGACTGTACGCACCTGAAGAACCACAAAACCTTTACAGGCATGGTCCCAACACTTTTATCGGGACCCAAAGCGCACTTGGTGGGGCCTTCAAAGTAATGAAATCAGGCAATGGGTCATGCCATGTCTCAACCTGACCAGCAATTATTATTTGTAAAAATTATTATATGTAAAATATCAGTACCTAGCCACAGTCTATTCTCTAGCGTACCATTCCGGGCTGGCGGAATGGTACAGTTGAACTGGAATCAGATCAGCCATCGCTGTCACTACACGCCCATGGAAAATGATCTGCAACAAAGCAAACGACACCTGTACCATTGAACTAGCCCAAAGACATTGTGCTGAAATCCCTGGTTGGGAAGGTCAGTGCAATGGTTGGTATAACAACGAATACAACACCTACATGCAAGGAGCCATGTGGAAGCGATTATGGGCCTGATGGCTCAACAGAACATGTAAGATGTGAACAGTCAATGGATCCCTTATGTAGGGAACCCAGAGCATGTTCGCATGGAGGGACACGTGTTTAGGAAAACCCTGAGTGAAGGGAAAGAGATTACAGGGTATGAGTGGATCGGAGCAAACAGCATGTACAACAACGGTACATGTGGCTCACCACATGAGCATTGGCTCCATTGCAACAACGGGAAAGTGCTTGAGTACACAGTCGCTGAGCTGTGGGGACCAACAGTCTCCGAAGAAGTCCTAGAAATACCGGAAGAGGTATGGGGTAAGATTGAAGATGGGATGGAGGTAGCGGAGGATGGGCTGAAGAGGGTCCTTAAATGTGTAGCACCATACCTGCTGATGGGGTTAGGGGCCTTCTTGGCAGTATTACTGCTGAGTCTTCAAAGGGGCGGTCCAAGCGGTCTGCAAAAGGGGGCATGACAAGTTCCGACCCATTACAAAGGAGGAGGTGCCCCTCCTCCTTCAAGAGGACTAGACACTTTGAGAAGACAACCAATCTCCAGGCAACTGTTTCCTTGGTGGTTTAGTGGTTAGGATTCAGTACTCTCACTGCCGCAGCCCAGGTTCGATTCCCGGTCAGGGAACCAAAAACTGCCTCGACATCTGTACAGAATCACCAGTTATGACCCTCACACTAAGGTGGATGCTATTCTGCTTTAGCAGCACAAGGACACCCTGCAGTCCCCCAGTGCACCAACTTGCATCCGAGTGTCATAGACCATTTTTATTTCCCTCAGATCAGTCCAAATTTAGCAGCACACGATTCTGAATCCTTAGGTCGAAGACAAGGGGTACTCGTCCAGCTACTAATTACCAGTTAACAACAGCTCCCCTCTAAATGCAACACTGTTGATGTGGTTGTTGGAAAATACTTTAGACAATAAATATACTTTTGCTGTGAAGGGAATGCTACTTTGTAAGTACAGGACAACCTATTAGAACCTTCATCTATGAACCTGACTTAGCTACACAATCACTGTTAGTTTTACATCACTTAAGGAGAGGCATACAACCCCTGCTGGGACATTAGTCCCCTCGGCAAGGGATAGACGACTAGAGAAACAATTACTTCAAGTGCAGGAAAGTAAGTTTATTTAACTTTAGCTCAGCAGATGATCAACAAGTTAATAACAAATAAAAATAATCACGTAAGAATAATCACAACAATAATCCGGAAGGAGTGAAGCCGAATCCCATTCAAAGACATGTTGTGTTCCTAGTGCTCTCTTTATACCTTTCTCTGTCTCTAATCTTTCACCAATCACAATACAAATGATATCATTCTCATTATATATTTCATTAGTTCTTCTTCAGTATTGGTCTCTTTAGGTTTAGTCCCTCCTGCATTACTTCATCAATGATTTCAACATTGGCATACATGACCAAGAGCATGTTTGTTGATCCTCAAGTCGATTAGGTGAGTGATGGAAAGCACCAGACATCCAGAGACAGGATGATAGAATGCTTCTGACAGCACTATCACTTCTCTACATCATGACCATCTAGACACTTGTCTATGTTTTTAGCTCAATCATTCAGACTATCATTCATGAACTTCCTTAATTTACACAGTTTTACTATAATCATAATTTTTATTTATGACCCAAGGCCCTGTCGTTTAGGGTCACACTCACTACAGTATTCATCCTTTAATTTTTTAATAATCACACTTTCCTTGGTTACATATTTTTCATTAAACATTGATAATCATACTTTCTCTATTACATATTCTTTCTTAAACATGGTTGATTATAACATCTTATTCTCCTTTATCATTATACTTCTTAAGTAAATCTTAAGTGCTTAACTTTCTCGAGATAACTTCTTTTCACTTCTGTCGCTATGCTTGCCTTAGCCTTTATGTCGGTCACTCGACTTGGGTCTGGGGTTTCTGGGTGGAAGGGTAATGTTGGTACATACCCGGTGACCCAGACGCTGAGTGCTTGCGGGAAGGTGCTACTGGTTGAATCATTGGTTGAGCCCAAATGTGCTGTGGGGTGACGGGTACTGGAGAGACCAGTCCCCCCACTGTCCCTTTCGAGTTGGAGCAGCCGAGACGTCCGCTCTTTCGACAACATCTAAAGTCATGTAGGGAACATACTATATTCCAAATTAAATGCAGTCCTGGATGAAACATCCCCATGTGACTAACAGGGAACCATATGGGAACGTTCTCTTAATGTCCAAAATGTCGTCTTTGTAATGTTGTAATGTGACCGTAAAATAACCAAAATGGAACGTCCTCTTAAAGTCATATAGGAGACGTTATTATATGACTTCATGACCAAGTTAGACCCATATGCAAACGTTCTGATTAAGTCCTCAACAAAACGTTCTCATATGACCAACAGGGGACCATATGGGAACGTTCTGTTTACGTCCTCTTTGTAACGTTACTACGTGACCATGTGAGTTTAACGTCCTCCTAAAGTCAGGGCTGGACCTAACACATTCGGTGCCTAGGTAGGCTTCCCCTGTCCCCCCCCCCCAAAAAAAATCATGTTTTTTTGGGGGGAATCAAATTTCTTTCTTTATTTTTGGTATCTTTATTTATTATATTTTTTGTATTGCGCCCCGAATGGCTTTTGCCTTTTCATTTTCATCTTTTTTCTAATGCTCTCCACATACACTTCACTCCACCACACCCATCATGCTCTAGCATGTTCTGACTGTGATGATCACTCACTGAAGGTGAGCAATTGCATTGCCAGAACTAGGTGGTACCCCTACTACAGACCGACCGTTAGCATTAGATCTTTGGATCATTTTTCCCTTATGTTTGATTTTTTTTTATGTCAAAATTTTAAAAAAACGTATGGGTTTTTTTGGGTGTCATTTTGGCGCCAAGCGGCTGCCTATGTCGCCTATAGGAACTGCCTAAAGTCATATAGGGAACTTTGAACTGCAGCACTTTCATAACCAAAAGAGGACGTTTTAGGAACGTCCTCAATGTTCTGTAAAGGTTACACAGTTGGACACCAGAGGGCATCCTTGTATTGGATCCATTCTGAATCAAATCAAATCAAATCACATTTATTTGTATGGCCCTTAATCACCGTTACAGTCTCTAAGGGCTTCACAGGGCCCAACAATAAATGGTTAGTACACGACATCCCCCAACCTTAGACTCTCACAGAGGACAAGGAAAAACTCCCAAAAAACCTTTTAGGAAATGGAAGAAACCTTGGGAGGGGCTACTCAGAGAGGCATTCCCCTACCAGGACATGGGCGTGAAGACATTAAGGTTCCTTGGTTTTATTCATAATAGACTACAAAGTTATGATTTTAGTTATATATTTTTGTCTATGGCATGTCAGCCTCCGTGTAATTTCCAATCCCATAATGAAATATTTTATCTCCTGTGCTATCACTGTAATTTTTCTACAACATGCCTATAATATATAATAATATATAATATGTCATTGTGTTTGTGGCACTCAGCATTGAGTTTAAAGTGACCTTATCGTGCTCATTGTCATATGCTATCTGTGATGGCGACACCAGCAGCTACACACTGAATTAAGGGATGTGGTGGTAACTCTTTCCATTTCTGTCTCATTTATTTACTTTAGGTTTCTTTTTAGCACGACACTCAAAATACACATATACAAAAAGACAAATAACTGGACACATAGGTTTTGGTTTCATATAACACACGCAGTTTTATTAGCAATTTTTGACAACACAGTTGGCTATTTGGAGTGCACACATTTAGTTAACTTTCATTGTCAATCTTGCTTGTTTCATTAACTTAAGTTATTTAATCTTTGTGAAGTTAATTTGGTTTTCTTTGAGGTACTAGTTCCTGGGGGGTTCGCTGCTGGAGTTGTCTGGCTGGCCAATAAAAGGAGGGCCAGCTGCATCAGACCTGCTTAAATTGTGTTGATGGCCAATTGGACTGCACCATGTTCCTCCTGCATCATGGGGAGGGGCAGTGGCTTCTAGTTTGATTTTTGTTATCTTTTTTGACAACTGTGTTTGGATATTGTTTGTTTATTAGTTCAATAGATAGTATTAGGCAGCACTGTACTGACATGGTTTTTGGTTAGTTTAGTTTGTTTAAATAGTTAGTCTATGCTCCTGTGTGTCTGAATGGCCTGATCAGCCACTATATATGTTTCCCCCATGTCTCAGGTAGTAGGTCAGTAGTAGGTTGGTTTTTGCTGTTTATTTCTCTTCTGTTAGTTCTGTTATGTTGACCTCTTGTATGGGCCCAGAATTATTATCAGAAGTATTTTTGTTATTTTTTGCTTTTTGTAAATAAAAAAGAAAAAACATTTTTCAAAAAAACACCTGTGTCTTTCTGGTCCCTGACAGTAACACTATAATATTCCTATAGGGATTTATAGTATTGCTGTAATCCTTAAAGGACTACTGTTCTATTCATGTTCATTTCATGATAAAGGCCAAGAGTACAATAGAACC
Organism: Gephyroberyx darwinii; assembly: GCA_900660455.1. Lineage (NCBI taxonomy): Eukaryota > Metazoa > Chordata > Actinopteri > Trachichthyiformes > Trachichthyidae > Gephyroberyx > Gephyroberyx darwinii. Next base: position 28,269 of record CABFOQ010002964.1, on the reverse strand, counting down.
TTTGAACCAATGGGCAAAGACACACTACAATTAAAGACTAGAATTAAACATATAAATCAAATCCAATTACGTTTATTTTTTATAGCCCTTAATCACACTTACAGTCTCAAAGGGCTTCACAATGCACAAAGTGTGAAAACAATGAATGGTTAATACAGGACACCCCCAGCCTTGGACCCTCGCGGAGGACAAGGAAAACAAACCCTTTCAGGGGGAAAAAATGGAAGAAACCGCGTAGGGGGTACTCAGAGAGAGAATATGCAATAGGTGCCGACTATACAGAAAACTAATTTATTTGGGTGGGACATCCAGATCTGATGTGGGGCATCACAGCAAACAGCACCTCAGTCAGCATCATCCTAGGAGTGGGCGACCACTTGGACGCCAACACCGCACAGCTGCAGCCTGGAAACAGGTAGGAGACACACCCACACACACTCAATATACACGCAAGCCGGCTCGTTCATGTATCCTCTCACACAGACACAGACTCTTCTTTACCTGCCTCCAGAGCCACCGTTTGGTAAAATTAAGACACAACAATGACGTTAGAGAGAAGACAGATGAATGACATTAGTAGTTGTGTTTTGTTTAATGAATGTAGATACAGATGAACATATATGATACATTTTAAGTAAAAAATACATGGAAAATATTTGAGTAATGGCGGTACCACGGTGTTACAGGGTATATTTTAGTGTGACAGTGTTAAATCTGGTCTGCGCATGGTGCATGGTGGCGGTAGTGGTTTGTGGGGGGGGGGATAGGCGGGCGGAGGCCGGTCCGAAAGTATGCAACCATCCCTCGTAACAATTTGACACCAACATGTGAGGAGTTAACCAGTAAGCGTGTAGTTAGTCTTCTCTAACAGTCCCCAAACACAGAGGCTCCAAAGATTTGCCCAACAAATCTTCCCAGACAGAAATAAACCTAATTTTGAGATGGACATATCAGTTCTGTCTAAGAAGCTGTGGTGCGTCCGGAAACAGCTGATTCTCCTTCTCACCCCACTTATATTTCTGCCTTTACTTTTTGCTCTACCAGAAAAGGTAAGTGGTTTCACGATATGTTTCAGCGTAACTTTTCGTCCACAACACCGCGACGAAAATGCGTTGCCACTTGGTCTTGCATAGACCTGTTTGATTGAAGAATTATTGGTTGATTGTCATGATTCACATATTTAAGTTCCAGTTCTTTTTATATGGACGACACTAGACCCTCTAACACAACAAACAAAAAATAAGATTAGAAATAATCAAAAATAAAATTGCCTATTAAGAATATGAACTTTGATATGGGTAGAGCCTCTTTTTGCTAGTTTTCATTATGTTTATATGGCATAACTCATCTTCCTGAATTTAAGGGTTTGGTTCGTGACATAGGGTTGAGCCTGCAGCTCTGATTACAGCATGCAGGACAAAATGATTTCAAATATTTCACCAATTCAATTGAAATATTCTAAAATAGTATTTGATGCTGTGATTTGCAGACACTACAATTATATACATACACAAACATACATGTATGCATTCAGTCTCTCTCTCTCTCTCTCTCTCTCTCTCTCTCCCTCTCTCTCTCGCACTCACACACGCACACACAAGTTTCTGATCTTACTGAAAGGAAATGCTGCATTCCATTAGTTGTCATCCACAGAAAATATAATCTATTGCCCATAGATGACAATAGCTTGTGTAATCAGTTTTTTTTGTTTTAGAAGTCGGCAGAATATTTACAGCCATATGTTCCTCATCTTTTAGGAGGGAAAATGTCTTTATGTGGTGCTGCTGATGGCTATGTTTTGGTGCACAGAGGCCCTTCCTCTGGCTGTTACTGCAATGCTTCCAATCTGCCTCTTTCCAACGATGGGAATTCTTCCATCCAAGACAGTCTGCTCACAGTACTTCCTCGATACCAATTTTCTATTCCTCAGCGGCCTTGTGATGGCATCAGCTATCGAGGAATGGGGTCTGCACCGCAGAATAGCCCTGAAGGTCCTTAAAATTGTTGGAGTAAAACCAGCCTGGTGAGAAAAAAACTTCAACTCTATTGGAAGGGCAGCTACCAAGAATGCTCCTTATTTTAAAACACTTCTTCCCAGCCAGCAATCATAATAATGTTTGGTGTAAGCAAAACCTAACCTAACCAAATATTGTTTCTCCTTATGTTGCCAGGCTTATATTGGGAATGATGATCACCTCGTCCTTCCTGTCCATGTGGCTTAGCAACACTGCCACCACAGCCATGATGCTCCCCATTGCTAATGCCATCCTGGAGAGTCTGTATGGGGACCTGGAGACCCTGAAACAGAAGTGCAAGTCCAATGCGGATCCTGAGAATGATATAATAAACGGTACCTCGTATGGTATATTTTTCATTGATAACTAACAAGGAATCAAGCAAGGGTTGACTTAAGACTGCTACTTCACTCTGAGGTACTGTGTGACATATAGTGTGAACTCCTACTCCAACTTGCATCATACCTTAGTTAGTTATAATACAATCACCACCAAAGCACACTGAATTACTCAAGTCAAAGGCACAAAACGTGCTAAACCAGGTTATCTTTACGTGTCTACACTTAATCTTTACAGATTGACACTATGGATGTTGTTTTTTTTTAACATTGTCTGCACAAGCATTTAATGTGTAACCCAGGATGTGAACTTTGTACAACAATTGGTTCCATTCAGTTCTTGGATGCAAAGTTAGTCAGTATTCAAGTGGTAATTGATTCATGACCCTAGATTGCTTTCAAGTCATATATTACTGTAAATATCCAAGGTCTGCCAACAGACCCCTAAGGAAGCTGAAACTCATAATTGGACATTATATTATATACTATATAAAAAATAATTCTTTTTAATTTCGTGTTTGCATGGAAACCTGACACAACTACTGCTTCAATTTCTTTCAGGTCAATCTACTTTAAAGCTGCAGTCAGTGCACTCACTGCCCTCAGAAAAACAAATATTATCAATAGACGGGTAAGAAGAGCATAAATAAGCTTGAGATCCTGTGACATTTGCCAAGTCATATTCGGTATTACTACACCCCTAAAGCTACCACAGATGGTGTATTGATGGTGTTGTCACATTTTACAGATGACCATTTGCTGCCCTGTTCAATAAACAAATAGATAAACAAATCTCTTCAAAAATCCCAAAGGATTGATGGAGCGGAGCAGAGCGAAGGAAGGACAGCTGAGGAAATACAATCAGAGTCGGAGTATCAGATGAGGGTGTGGAAAGGATTCTTGATCTGCATCCCTTATGCAGCCAGTATTGGAGGGACTGCTACTCTGACAGGCACCGCACCAAATCTCATCTTGATTGGACAGCTTAAAAGGTAACATTTTCTCATCATTGTGCAACATATTCTGAAATAGTGCAGCCAGCACCTAAGATAAGTGTGGTTAAAGAGAAAAGTGTTTCCGTTGCATAAATATTTCCCAGTTCCATCTTTTTGATAACTAATCCTTTGTTTTGTAGTTACTTTCCAGATTGCGACATTATCAATTTTGGATCCTGGTTTGGATTTGCCTTCCCCCTCATGGTTGTCTTCCTGGTCTTGGGTTGGATATGGATCGCATTTCTCTATGGGGGATTAAACACGCGGTATGGTGCTGTCAGACGTTCACTCACTGTAGATTTTGAATTTTTATGAAGGTTGTGAATTTATTGATCACACATTAGATCTTAATGGATTAATGATATTGAATAAGCATGCCTTTTTGTGTGTTTTAAAGTGTTTTTCTTCTGCACCAACAATACTTTTGTTGGGACAGTAGATAAACTTTGAAATAGTTTTTCTCAGTTTCACTGCTCATGCAGTTACTGCTGTTTCTACTGTGCAGCAGTATAGTGATAATTATCTTTTTCATTTTGCCTATATGTACGAATTGAAGCTTTCATTTTCTTTTTCTTTTCTTGAAATAGTCATCACATAATTTCCATACTGTATCCCTGTATTACTGTATCTGCATCACCTTTTTATTTTATGCAGATTGTGTTTCAACAAACAGGACCATGGAGCCCAAGCAGAAGCCAGAGCCAAGGCTGTAATAGATGAAGACTACAGAAAACTAGGGCCCATAAAGTGAGGACTCGCGTATGTCATATCTCATGCTATAGAGCGTGAATGAATACATTTGTATCACAGAGCCTTTCACTGACATTTATTTTACATGCTCAATTTCAGTTTTGCAGAGGCATCGATCGGTTTCTTTTTTATATTGTTTGCCATTCTCCTGTTCACAAGAGATCCCAAATTTGTCACTGGCTGGTCCGTGTTTTTTAACAAAGGGTAAGAAATAGTTTAATATCAGTACTTTGCTGTTTGTAATACTCATACTGTTTAAAATCTAGTGTGAATTGTACATGTTTAGTTACCTATTAATTCTCTTCCCCCTTCTCTTGTCCTGTAGGTACGTTTCCGACGCAGTCACTGGGGTGATCATTGTCTCGATTCTGTTCTTCTTTCCTTCCCAGAAACCTTCTCTTGGCTGGTGGTTCAACCCTCAAGGTCAGTATGGGAAATGGCAGACAAACACTATAAAGCCAGAACTCCTAAACGCCACACCTCTAAGATATTTTTTTATTAGTTTATTACAAATAGTATTCTGATTTTAATTGTAATACATAATTGAATCATTTAATTCTAATGAGTTACAAAACTCTGGAAAAAATAACAAACATATCATCGAACAATAATAACTAGAATAAAGGGAAACCAGTTAGCAGCCATCTTTTTCATTTGTTTCAGAATCTTATCCAGCCAGTCAAAAGTTAATATTGATGGTGAAGTTAAAAGATATTTAGTCTGCGTCTATAGTGCACAACCTGTATGTCAGCTGTTGCAAAGTGTTGAAAATAGCTGAGGAATGTTAATGATGTAGATTAGAGAGTCTGAATGATTTCCCGTTGTGAGGTGAGACTGTAGTCCCTCTGTTTCTGTGATTATATTAATCTCAAAAATATGTTGCCACACTTGGGGGTTTTTGCTTGTGTTTATGCGTGTCTCTGTGTGCGTGCGCGCGTGTGTGTGTGTGTGTGTGCACGTGTGTATTTGTGTGTGTGTGACTGTGTGTGCTATGTTCAGCTGGATAAGCAAACCACTGGACTTGAGCACAAGAGAAAAAATAAACAAATCACTGGGTTCACTTTTCTTTCTCAGAAAAATGTATGTGAATTTTAAGGTGAACAATTTCTGGTTGTCTAATTTTATTTCATATTTCTAATTCTATTTCATATATTTAATATTTCTCTAATTCTGGCCAATGATTTGAAAATGAAAGATTTTGCTTTGTGTGGCTCTAAGTTGTAAACCAAATGCAGGACAAAGTTTATACTTAAGTGCATTCTTGAAGTGCCTGTAATTCGCTTGAGAAATTACATCAAATTAAAAAATCCATGCCTTTGCTCCACTACATTTCAAAACGAATATATTGAATTTTGAATTTAAGACTTTTCCCAAAGTACTATTTTATTCAGTTGTTTGTACTTTTATTGAAGTGAAGGAAGCTTCTTCTTTATATAACGTCAGTGTGTAATAATGATGCAAATCATCTATCTGCAAATCATTTTTTCCTCAGGTTCAAATACTCCTTATGTTCCTCTGTTATCATGGAAGAAAGCCCAGGAGAGTGTCCCCTGGAACATCATTCTGTTGCTCGGTGGAGGTTTCGCAATGGCCAAAGGGTGTGAGGTAAATCTGTTAATTACAATGTTAATTACTGCCTCAGCACAGTTCCCATACAATCAGTTTTGGTGGTTGCCATGGTTATGTTGATTGATACACAGAGTTTTGTTGATGTGAACCCAGGTCCAGTTTCCTCCCACACTCCAAAGACATGCAGGTCTGGTGATTGGCCCATAGGTGTGAATGTTTGTGGATCCTAGTAAGACTAGTAATATCCTATTCCACTCCACTGTGGGCTCTGTTCTGCTCTCTTCTATTTTGTGCTGTTCTCTGCTTTGCGTTATGATGTTGTGATTTTACCCGTTACCTTTGACCCGATTTTGTGGCATTCTGCAGGAGTCCGGACTGGCCTCCTGGATCGGAGGTCACCTCCAGCCTCTGGTCCAGGTCCCTCCTGCTGCAGCAGTGATGTTGATTACAGCTTTTCTGGCCTGTTTTACAGAATTCGCCAGCAACACTGCCACGATTATCATATTTTTACCTGTCATCGCTGAACTGGTAAGAGCATGCGATTAGTTTCCAAGACAGATAGTGATAGGGTCAGAGTGTTGGAAAAGGAAAAGGAAAAGGAAAAACTCCAACAAAAAATTTTAGGAAAAAAAATGGAAGAAACCTCAGAGGGGCTACTTAGAGAGAGATCCCCCCTACCAGGACGGTCGGGCATGCAATAGATGCCGAGTTTGGGAAAGCAGAGTATACAGAGTGCATAATAGTTCATTTGGGTGGGACATCCAGATCTGATGTGGGGCATCACAGCAAACAGCAGCTCAGTCAGTGTCATCCTAGGAGTGGGGGACAATGCAGATGCCTGGAAGTAGATAGGAGACACACCCAGACACACCTATACAGGCATGCAGACTCATTCATGAATCCTCACTCACACAGACACGCACGACAGGATTAGATAGACCAGGAGAACAGGACATATAGGCAAGAGGAAAGTATCCAAGTAAAGCTGCAATAGAGAAGAGAATCCCATCCCCTCTAGTTCAGACCCTATAGTATCACCCATTTGTCCAGAATAAATTCTGCTATGGATACATCTCCACCTGCAGGAAGTGTTGAATCAAAACATACAAGTGAAATAAAAAACTGTCTCCTAAACAGCAGTGAGCACTGGACTCACCAACTGACCGTACTCTGGGCAGTTTAGTGTCATGTTACATGATTTAAAGGGTGTTGAAGTTTCAATTTTTCAAACAGTTTCCACCACAGTCTGCGAGGTGAATGTTACAGATTCATGACGTATTATAGTGTATCGCGTCGCTTCCTGATGTGATTATGATTTAGTTATTATGCACGTTGAATGTCTTATAGTACACTTTAGTTTCACTAGTCATCACATCACAATCTATGTGTGATATATAATGTGTTCATGAAGGTGACAGTCATGTAGACAAATAGGGAGAGCGCTCAACTACAGGAAGCAAATCTACTACAACCACTAAAAAGTCAGTGGATTTGTCACCACCCTCTATACTGAGGTGTACGCCACATCACCTGGTTAGTTACCAAAAGGTTAGTCACCTTTTGTACAGTATGCCTCTTGGACATTAACTGCTGTTGTCAGTAATAATTACCTAGGGTTGTCTTGCATTGGTGTCTATGCTGCATGTACAGGAGATTTTGTCAGCGTGTAAATTCCCATTCAAAATTAAAACCTTAAAGGCAAAATCCACCCTAAAACACTTTCACACAAAAAAAATCCAGCGATGTACCTTGTATTTTTGGCTCCATTTTGTTGCTTGGTGGTGTGTCTTTCTTATCTCTGTGGATTATTGGCTAAACGTAGACAATGTGACATGTTACATTGAGATATTTCCAGTGCAGCTACAATGGAGTTTGATAGCAGAAAATGTTTCAAGTTTTGGTGTCAGTCCCTCAGAAAGAAAGAACAAGAGCTCCTCTGTAGACACCATTTTGGACCAAAGTTCAACAATCATACAGGGAGAAATCCATCGTAGAAAAGGAAGAGATTCCAATTTCTCCACCAGGAGCCTCAATAGATCATGTTGCAATGCAGCCACAAGACATGTTGCATTTTGAGTAAGGGGCAAAAGTCATTCTGGGAAATCAGTCAGAGTGGTCCCGCAGTAGTGCTTCCCACTGGAAAATCTCAGAGTCAGTCGGCAATAAAACTATGGAAGAATATTCTCCTATGTCTATGGTAATAATTATATCTTGTTTCTGTATTTGTGTTTGCCTCCGTAGGCTATGCTTGTTTCAGTGAACCCTCTGTATTTCATGATACCAGCAACAGTAGGATGTTCGTATGCCTTCATGTTGCCAGTGTCCACGCCACCCAACTCCATCGCCTTTGCATCAGGGCATCTGATGGTGAAAGACATGGTAAGGTCCTTCCATCAACACATGGGAGGTACTGACACTAAAGTATATGACAGATTGCAACGTGCTCTACATTTCTTGTCTCCTCAGGTGAAAACCGGCTTCGTCATGAACATCCTGGGTGTTCTGTCGGTTTCTCTGGCCATGAACACATGGGGCATCGCCATGTTCAACTTGAACACTTATCCAGAATGGGCTCACCCCACCAATGTGTCCAGTGTTGTCACTCACGTGCACATCCCATCTGTCCCAGCACTCAATACCACTCTCTGATTCCTCCAGAAGCAGTATCAGCACATTGTATGAAGAGTTCACACTGAATCTGGTGTGTGTGTGAATAAACAGGGACAAAAGTGAATGTGTGTAGACGTCTACTGTATATCATTTAAATGTTAGAGCGTTCTGGGAGCTTGAACTGTTACCTGTTGTCATGAATTTAATGAGCTTATTATACTCGACTTTCCTTTTTGATTCCCAAGTATTGAAGAGATTGCAACCCATCTGCCTTCTGGCTCATGCTGTGGGCTATTAGTTTTGGCAGAGGGTGGCTTCACTCCTAACACAAGAATGTAGAGTTTAAAAACATGATGGGGCTGCAGTATTTTACAGTCTGGCTTCATAGAAGTGGACTGGAGAAACAGCTTGACCTCTGGTGGTGGTAAAGAGTTATTTGCAAACTCCTGTTTGTAGCGTGTGCTGCTTGTGCTAATGCTACTAGGCTGACATCTACTGACACCATGAGAGCTGACTGCCCATAGACCTTACAGACCTTTGTGAATAATTCTTTAGAACATTGTTTTTATTTTTTTGTTGAAATCAAAGAGAGATCATATTATACGGCACACATTTAGTTGCCAAAGCCACGGTTTGAATATTTTTTTTAAACCATCAGAATGAAATAACATGTAAACAGTGTTGTGATTATTACAAACTGATTTGCATTACATAACACTTGTCACCGCTCAAATAAATTGTTTGAGTTATCATTATGATGAATTGTTTGCATGTGTTTTTCTTGTTTGTCATCATTTAGGACACTGGTGCACCACAGCAACCCACAACCACATTCAACCTTCAGTCCTGTCACATGTCGTATTAGCTATATCCGTTCATTTTCAGACAGTTGCATCGATAATACTGAAATTCAGTGCACCTCCATCTGCTGTCATTTTAGCACATTCCATCATATTAAATTATATAATCAATGCTAGCAGTACCTTCACCCAACATATAGGCTCTTTTTGAAGAGAGACAGCATGGTGTTGTAAGTTCCTTATAATGGTTGTGAATTTTGGGAAGTCACAAGGCCGATCACATTGATTAACTTGTGCAAGACTGATGGTTCCTCAGTGTTAATGGGGTTGGTGCAAGAGGTCCCCCAGTGTTTGAGTGTAAAACTATAAATTGGAGAACTCACCCAACACTGACATTCTTATACTTGGACAGGACCTACCCAGTTGGTTATAAAGTTTTTTTTGTAATATTTTTTTTTTATCCTTTTATATGGAGTAATATAAGGTATGTATACAAAATGATAATGTATTTGTTGATTATTTGGATTTATTGAAGCTATTTGTATATGAGTCGTTACAATTTCCCAGTTCATATCATAATCCCTATTTTTCCAAATCTCGTAAATCATTAGTGATTTAGTAGAAATTGTATTTTTTGCATCTTCACTGGAGAAAACACTCTAGGAAATAATCAGAGCATAAGACACAAATGTTAACGGGTGGTTTTGAAACACATCAGAGGGAACTTTGGCTAGGCACAATTTTTCTGATACAAGAGGTATAGAGCAACATCAGTGATAGTAGACCATCACCTTTACTGTCTTTACTTTACTTTACTTAGTTATCATGGGCTTAGTTAGTTAGTTAGTTAGTTAGTTAAATAGATAGATATACATTATTGGGGGTTATATATGTTATTGTCACCTTTACATTTAAACATTTAAATGTCGTCGTACTGACATCCATCACAATGTGCTTGGTAATTAAAACAAACATTGCTGATGTTACAGATCAGTTTTTTTTGTGCACTGGTGACCTACAGTGAGTTAGTGGGTGTGAATGTGTCATGCCTGTCCATATGATTTGGTGTCATGTATGAGTGAAAAGCAGTGTCCTTCCCACGTGGGAAATCTGAGGCATCCTACAAATATCAACATGACAGTGACTGTTCAGCAAGTTCCCTTTTTTCCTTTAGAGTGCTGCAACACTACTGTTCATCCACCTTATACTTTCAGAGACAGAATGAAGTCCATTGCAAAGAACTTTACCCTCCCTCTCAGGTAAGACATTTTTTAAACTTTTTTTGTTGTTTTTTGTCAGCAATTATTGGGCTGTATGCTCTCTTTATTTCCTGAAATGATGACACCAATCAAAATCAAACGGGATATATTTTCCCAGGCATTTGGCAATGTCTGATTATTTAGAGTTGATAAGTGTTCATTGGAGAGTTGTTTGTCGACTCATAGGGCTTATGGTTCTGAGTGACGTTGCTGTTCGAAACTATCAAAAAGTGATAAATGAACTCTCATGGGTGCGGACTTATATAATCACTCTCAGAATAAAGTAACACTGACAACTTGTATGTCAAAATCTCTACAGCAAACATTTCTGTGCCGCAGCTTGCCTTTATAGATGATCGTTACAATTTACCAAAATGTTGAATTCAGATCTGTTTCACATCATTCTTGTGGTGTAAGCTGTATCCTTTCTTCTCAGGAAAGGAAAATCTGTCCTGCCTTATCTCTGGGATGTTTACTCTGCACCTACACCAGTTGGCAAAGCAGTCCTGACTCTGCTGTTTCTATGTTTCATGATTGCCATGGTGACCGGTGGCCTGCTTTACCATTGGCTGTCAAACACTCTGAGATATGACCATGAGACATCCATTAAGACCGTCTGCATCTACAGTGTGGCCATCTTTTTACTGTCATTCCTCTGTCACCCTCTGCGCTGCGTTCTGACCATCGCCCTGCCCACTCTCTGCAGCAAGCAGGGACGCAAACTCGTCATCTCAACCGCTCTCATGGTTTTAGTGTTGAATGTCATCCCTAATATTACAATGAACATAGGGGCAGTTGTGCGCATTCTGAAGTGCACCTCTGAGGGTTTTGCGAGGACGTTGTTAAACTCGTCCGATCCTTTGAACAGGGCAAAAAGAGACCTTGTGGAAGAAACCATAAAAGTGAACAAGGAAGAGTTGAGCATCATCACAAATTTAAGGAAGTTGGATCATTTTACGCATATCGATGTGTCAGAGGTCAAAAACAGGTTTGTTAATATGAGTAAGCAGATAGAGATGAACTTTTCACATGCCAGGGATCTGCTAAAGGAGTACAAATTGCTGTCAAACCGGATTCTCGCTGCTATTTTTGTCATTTTACTAATTGTTGAATCAGCACGCTACTTGAAATCTTATCTGACATCACTTCAGTTTGATAATGGGCACCTCTCCAAAAAGCGATTACAAAAAGCAACTGCTGTTGGAAACGGAATATCAGCTGAAAATATGATTAATTACACAAGTTACAAAATAACAAATCAGGAATGCTCGACTTGTATCATATCACTAGTTGTGGTGACATTATATTTCACTGTAATGATGTTCATAATTGCTTTGGATTACATTGTGTATCATCTAGTTCAGATGAGTGTGCCGTGGCTTCTGGACGTTCCAGCCACCTCTGCCAGCATAAGTGTAAACTTTAAGGTAAGACAACCCAATGACTGTTTGAGTCAGTGAAAATAAACATCCTATGAGATTCCCGTGAATATTGAAGAAGAAACTATAATGGGCCACAGTTATTGTACGTTATTTGCCCATACAAAGCAAGCACACTTCATTCATGTATTTGCTCTCTTTTCCTAATAGGTTCAGTGGTTCCTCCCTGCAGCTTGTCTTATCCCACAATCATGTGTCAAGCAAGAGTTTACAAACTTCCACAGGGATTATGAGTGGACCTTTAGCTCCGAGCCATCTCTCTGTGATGTGGCAACTTCAGCTCCAAACCTGAAAGTGACAGTCCTGCTGGGATCTCTCTGGCTGATGAGCTACTCTTTGGTGTTTCTGGAGGTCTATGCCAGACGAATGCGCAGAAAAGTGTCTGCATCATTTTTCAAAAACCAGGAGGAGAGGAGAATTGCTTTCTTGTTGAGGAAAATACAAGTGATGCAAAAGAGAAAAGAACAAGAGATGAATCTTTCTGTTGAAGTTGCCCGTGGGTGAACTTCTGAACTTGTAACTGTAGAGTGCAATGTTTATATTTTTATGATAATGCTGTAATTTAGTTTTATCCTTTAGGCTTGCATTACAGCATCCAGTACCCCGAGTTTCAATTTTAGAAGTACCAGCTGAAGCCTGAGCATCCTGTTAGTGAGTCAGCAACACACTGACGTCATGCAGTTTTAACAGATCTGGCACCACATCTGTTCAATATGCAGAGAGCATGTTTATATCATAGAAACAAGAAACGAGGCTTCTCACTAAGATTTTTAGTATAATAATAATTAAAATAATAAAAAATAATAATAATTAAAATCAACAAGGATTTTTTGAGTTTCAAGTGTTATTTTTCCTTATGTGTCAGGAAGGGTTATTTGTTGTTTGTACAGTTTGTCCCCACTAGGTGCCACTAGGGTGTTTTGGACGGCGGAGGACAGAGGAAATCAGTGTCTTTCAGGAAATGAGTAGCAAGAGCTATGTTCTTATGAATTCTTTGAATATTGTTAATGGCCTAGATCATTTTGATAAATAAAATGAAGCTCTCGGCATGCAATTTCAATCAATTTATCTGTACCACATAATTGACTTCTTTCTAATGAAAAGTCCTTTGCATTTCATCAGTAGGCTCCTGCTTAAAATCACCATGAGGCTTCAGAAGTGTATTTTAAGACCTCATCCCAGAATATTAATAGAATACCTCTTCATCATCTATTTTTAATCCGTTTTGTACGCTCCATGTTTGTCTCAAAATACAGCAGTCTGTATGAAGATGATACACTTTGTTGCTGTTGGTCTGATAAATTATTAAAAGATTTTCTGTTACAATGAACTATGTAATCTATCGCCAGTATCTTGGGCTCATTTGAAATGTAATGAACTGAAACATAGATTCTCATTGTAAATCAAAATCAGAACATTTGATTGTTTGGTTATTGACTCACTCTGTTTCCTCAGAAATCAGACTGATTCCCAAATCAGTTACACAGCTGTAGAAGAACAAAGAACAAAAAGTCATATTGATTCATATTCCGTTAGTTAGAAAACAAAGTAATATAACGATAAAATATATTGAGATACAGTCAACTAACTGTCATCCTTCCAATGCAGCACAGACTCCATAGCATTATGCATGCTGCAATTCAATCATCTACAGTCAATTCCCTGGATAAGTATTGTGCTGCAGGCTTTTCTTTAAAGGGAACATAAGTCTTTGTGTCCTGAGAAGCTTTTATCTAGTTTGTTTGTACAGTTTGAACAGTGCTGTATAAATGAGACACAATTGAAAACCATTTCGCTATCAAAATAGAAGCTTCTGTCAACCATTAGCATTCATACTGATGGTTCTGCCCACCGCTAGGTAGAGGGGTAAAGAGCTCTCCAACGGGCTTCAAGTGGTTCATTAGAATCTGTTCTCTTGGTTTTGAGAGACAGCTTTTTTTATGCTGATGTAAACTAACAGGAGAACAAGGTTTTAATGTTGCAAAGGCTCTCTTCTCCCAAAAGAGCAAACCCTGCTTTTTCTTTTTTTTTTTAGGTGTGTTCCTCTTTATCCTTCATTAAAACAGAAATACTGCTCATAAATTAGATTTTGCAATTCTAAATTCCTGAACCAGTGCAATCCAGAGCAGTTAGTTTGTCATTTCACACAGTATAAAGGATTAATTTATTTGTCTGTTAGCAATTGTGGACTATCTCCTCTGCTCTAACAATAATTACAGGGTTTATATATATGTTACAGCCGTGGCCGCAGTAGTTGACATGCTATGGTTGGATTGAGAGGGGGATTTTTAAATAGATGGTTCGACAAGACAATGCATAGTATAGTGGATATAGTGGTGTCTGATGTGAGAGGGAGGGGTGCACTGGGGAAAGAAGGAGGAAGAGAGAGACAGGCAGAAAGAGAGAGAGAGAGAGAGAGAGAGAGAGAGCGAGAGAGACAGCCAGACAGATGTGGATAGTCTGCACAGTGCTGCTAGAAGGAAATTCTGCACCTTGTCGGAGTGAACACCGCCTTGTGCACATTATGGTAAGCTGTCAATTTCATTTCATAAAAATATTTGTGTTTATTTTAAGTATTTATTTCATCTTGCACATTTTTATTTCCTTGATCTAAATAAATTGTAAGTGTAATGGTAATTTATTTCTGCTCAGTCTTTGTCGGGGGCCCAAGGTGTTTCACAAGTGATAATACACAATATCTTGGGCAACTACAGATCAATATTTCTGTGTCATTTTTCCAGGATTGTTGTTTCATGCCCCTGACGATCAATTGAAGTTGGCCCCAGGACTTTAACACAATGGAGAACAACACTACCATCATTCAGAGTGCCAATTTCACCCAGGTTGTAAATTTGACGGAAATGCCACTGAACCCTCTTGAAGAGCAGGTCATAACAATATTTTTGACAATGCTCATCTGCGGAGTTGGAATTGCTGGAAATATCATGGTGGTGTTAGTTGTGCTGCGCACTAAGCACATGGTGACCCCGACTAACTGTTACCTTGTCAGTCTGGCTATAGCAGACCTTATTGTCCTTCTGGCTGCAGGGTTGCCCAATATCTCTGATGTTGTAGCCTTCTGGATATATGGCTATACAGGCTGCTTGTGTATAACTTATCTTCAGTACTTGGGTATCAATGTGTCATCCTGCTCCATCACAGCATTCACCATTGAACGCTACATTGCTATTTGTCACTCCATAAAGGCACAGTTCATATGCACTGTTTCCCGGGCCAAGAGAATCATTGCTTGTGTCTGGATCTTCACCTCACTCTATTGCATTATGTGGTTCTTTTTAGTGGACACCAATGAAACTGTCTATGCCAATGGCGTGGTGGTCACCTGTGGCTACCGCGTCTCCAGGAACCTCTACATGCCCATCTATTTTCTGGACTTCACTTTGTTTTACGTAATTCCCCTCATTGTGGCTACGGTGCTGTACGGGCTTATCGCAAGGATTTTGTTCATGAGCCCCCTGCCATCGCATCTCAGCGAGAGAGGTGGAGGATGCTCGGTGCACCAGGGCCACTCCAACACCGCTGTCAAGGCCAGCAAGGGTGCAGTCTCCGCAAGAAAGCAGGTACTGTAAAGACTAGACAGCACACACCATTTACACCAGGGGAAAAATGAAAATGGAGGAGTTGTAGATGAAGTTAATTAAAAAAGGATAATTACCCACCTTTGTCCACTACCACTGAATTATTAATGATTCTCCCTGATTAAATGAGCTCTTTTTCAACCATTCAACTTTCAACTGTGTTTCTGGTGAGTGAAAACATTTGTTAGGATCAGGACTTTCCAATTTCATTTCCCACCTTGTCACCTCTATACATTTCTTGATGAGCTGAAATTCACTTTTAATTAAAACTTTCATTAACATAGACTAATGGCATACGGCCCATTAGGATAATACTTATTTTATCCTTACTAATTATTGTCAGAAGATTACATATTTCTCTCCCTTTTGTTCTGTCTTCTCTGCTTCTGTCTGTGCTATAACTTTAGGTAACAAAGATGCTAGCCGTGGTGGTGATCCTGTTCGCCTTGCTCTGGATGCCTTACCGAACACTGGTGGTGGTCAACTCCTTCATGGATCCACCTTACCACAACACCTGGTTCCTGCTCTTCTGCCGGATGTGCATCTACACCAACAGCGCTATCAACCCCATCATTTACAACCTCATGTCTCAGAAGTTCCGCGTCGCATTCAAGAAGCTCTGCAAGTGCAAGGCCCAGCGCAAGGAGAAGGTGGCCAAGTACGACGTGCCGATGTATTACAGCGTTATCAAGGATTCGTCCCATGAGAGCACCGAGCCTGTCACAGAGCAGGAGGATGTGAGCGGCCACACCAACAAGAGGTTCAACTTAACAGATGATGACACAAGCACAGCATTCAGCATTGCCTGATAAAAACTGTGAGATGTCAAAAGGCAATGCTATTTAAGATTTATTATGCCCAGTGGTGAAACTATTTATTGAAGTTCGTTCTGTAGATAATCCCATTGCACTTTGTGACACAGGTTATATGTGTGCTCTAGCAGTTATAGTACTTTTGCATCAATCTTGTAACTATGTTGTAAATACAGAACATAAGTGCAGTTTTGGTCTTAATGCAGCATACTGGCCTCATTGAGTGTTTATGTTCACTGTTAAGCTTACATAGATAACAAAATCACATTCATTCATACACACATGAATGGTTCCTTCAAGTGCTCTTGGAAATATTGTAATTACAAGTTCAGTGCCCATTAGCAACCAATATGGCAATTATGAGTGGAAAAGATGGAGTCTTGTATATGATACCTGAGTTGCTGAGAATTGATGCTTTGAGTATGTGTTGTATTATATCAGTCATGTACAATAACAAGTAAACTAATTAACACATCAATGAACTACCTGAGGCATAAACCAGCTCTGTGCCTCTTGATTTAAAAAGTACATGAGCCTCCATGAAATAATTTTGTTAGTGTTCATTTCATTGGTATTTCTGACCAGGGGCGTTGAATGCATCACATGTAATCACAATTTCCAATCAAGGGAAGATTGGAGTTTAATTATACAAACATTTCTCAAGTTAGCGAACTGGCAAATTATATAAATATGAAATGTCAATTATAAACATGACTAAAATATAAATGATAAAGTCATTATAAAGGCATTTGTGATCTCGGTAGGTCAGCTAGGCTAACTAGCTGACCTAAATAACTTAGTATGGCTAGATTAAATATTGTCAGGTAGTAGCAAGAGCGCTAGGCTTCATTAGCTTGCTCCTCTCTTACCTCTTGTCTTTTTCACTGGACTTCAGTCTAACATTACTTTGCCAGAAAAACTGTGGTTCTTTGGCTCCGTCCACTGAGGTTTAACTCAAGCAATGAGATTATTTCTGCCTCCAGATCAACTCTGCCTCTGAGAAATGTTTGTAGAACAACTCCAAAACTCTAATCTGCCAAACTGGGAGGTAAAAGCTTATGATGAGCATTTGGTCTTGGTCGTTAGAGGAGGTCCTGACAGCTATAGGTCAATTTCAATTCAAAATGTCTGCCAAGGCAGTGGCTGGAAGTGCAATTGTTGTGATGCTGTTTCTTGTCAACAAGCCTCCCCTGTCTTAATGCTGTCAATCACCGACTAAATGTCTCTTGCAACTAGTTTACATGACTGATGAATATAAATCCCTATCAGAGTCTATTTACATTTTTGTCCATTTTTGTATTGTATTGTATTATTCATATTGTAACTGTTTCACCGGGTAGCTTTTGTTTTGTTCTTTGCTGTGCAGTAACATCTTTTGTAAACAGGTGTTGTAGCTTCCTGTGGACTTGTAATAACAAATCCTTTCCCAATCCCAAAATATATACTTTCTACAAATTATCATTATTCATGGAAATTTTGTGAGTGTCAAATTAAAATGAATCTTGACAGACTTATTTGTCCAATATTTCCTTCAGTTCAGTATAATGACATTTAATGTAGATGTACAGCAGTTGAAGTGAAGCTGCATATAACTACATGTTTGTACTACAGTTGGATCCATGTGAGATAGCATTTGGGCAATTTCCAGGACACAGATATCATTTGCTTTCTTTATTTCCATTTGCGTTCTAGATCGTACAATGTTTAATATAACAATTTACACTTTTGGCAATGTTTTTTATCTGGTTGATTTATCTTCATGCTGTATTTGCAATTTCTTCACAATAGACTTTTCCAGTTTGCCTTTTGCCACCAAAATCTTCTGAGAAATCACACAATCCAAGCATTCATTTTAAATAACAATATAAGTGGACTTTTTATGCTTGTTGACTGTCATCTCTTGGTGACAATTTTCTATTCAAATTCAAAGATAACAAGGTCTAAAGGTTGGGTTGAGGTACAAATCTATTGTCTTGTCTTTTTGCATAAAGGAATGGTCTTCAATTAGTTTTTCTTACTGCCTGAAATGTTTGACTATATATGGTTTTCATCTTCCAGTAATGATATACAGTATAATTTTAAGTAAAAACCTGTCACTGCTTGATTGATCTGTTTTGGTATAAATTCACACACACCATAGTCATGATCTGTCATTGGGAATTGAACAGTGGCCACATTCTGCAGGGAAATAGCTTTGTTCTTCTTCAGGTAACAATTCTGACAAGTGGCAGTAAGTTAAAAATAGCTTTTGAATGAATGTCTATATAACATGGTTTGCTTTGGAAAAGCTAGTGCAGCCTATATTGTTCACAGTAAGGACACTGATGAGCTTGCCAACGAGTCCTTGCTGTTTTGTAGCTGGCACTGGTAAAATCACCATTAAGTAACCATTCAAATAAAGGGACATTGCCCTTAACCATGATGATAAAACCATGCAAGGGGAAACAGCCTATGGTTCATGTAAAGAAGAAGTGTGTGTCGAAGAAAATTACCAATAAAGTCAGCCCACACACTATCCCAACACCGCCCCATCCCTACTCTTGACTCATTCAGTTTGACAGTAATGCTCTGCTTGGTAAGTGGTGGTTCTAGAGAGTGGTGCTTCAGTGACTTGTCAGATCACAGATTTATACACTCTCCTACAGAAGATAGCCAGAGAGGTGATTTCTAAAAGTATTTACAATCCTATCACGAAGCCACTTAATATGGCACATTTTGTGATGCGGTGCCAATGAATATTTATAATCATGTCCTCACAATCTGCTAACAATACTTTAATTTAATTTCCCTTCTGTTGTCCCAAGATTCAGGTCCTAGACTGAAGAGATTTCTCCATAGTGTATGGTGTATTCTCTTACTAAGCTGGTGAGTGTGGTGTTTTTTTCGTATGTTTTCAATTCATCCCTTTCCTCATCCACTCTTGTACAATAATTCTTCTTCAACAGTGTGTTGATTATTTTTGTACCTACCAGAGAATTAGAAAAGACCAGACCTATTGCTGATCTGTAACCAGAGAGCCCTTTACTCAGGGAGTAAGATAATGTTCAAATACATCATCAAGGATTTCAGCTATTTCACCCCAGTTTGTTGTCTGTGTATTTCATGTACCTGGGGGTTTAATTTGACATTTACATGTTAGTGGGAGAAGAATAAAGTATGTTTTTGCAGAAACATTATAAATTCTACCATTGACATAAATTCTACTGTAGATGCCTGTAGCATACGTGGGGTGGATTTTATATTCTATCTGTACATAGCTTTGAGTTTTTATCACTACTGAAGAATTCTCAAAGTTCAACAGCCCCTGAAAAATCAGAGTACCGTAATGAAATCTCAGCGGTGAAATTTGAATGTGTAGATGTTAATGAGCAGCAATGGTAAAGAAAGACATTTATAATACCAACCACAGAATCACTTTTTTACTATGCGTTTCTATAGATTACATTAAATGTTCGTGACATTTTGAAATCGCATCCTTGTACAGAGCTGATTCTCACCAATAACAATGCAATACACACACTGGCCTTGCACTTCCATGTAGAGCTGGGGGGTTTACCACAGGGCTACTGCAACTTCTAGGCTTTAATTATCCAACAGTTGCAGCTGCTGCACAGATGTGCGGGCTGTCATAGCGGATGATGAGCCTCATGGCTATGACTGCAATGCTTATTGTTCATGAGCAGGACAAAAAATGTGGGGTCATTCAGAGGGGGAAAGGTTTGATCACCATACTTTCTTCCTCCTCCTTAGACAAGGTCTTGTTTAATAGATGATCACTGTGTCAAAACTGTAGTGCTGCAGTGCAACGGTGGTGGCTGGCTAAAAATGAACCCTCAAGTGTCACAGAACAATGATGCAGCATTATGTTGGGCATGTCTCTTTTATAAAGTCATGGTTTTAAGCACTTCCTGGCAGTCGGTAAACTAACTCCTGATCAGTGAAAGGGGAATGTTAGAAAGCAATTTTGTTTCACAAATACTGGAAAATACTGGTGTTGATATTTATGTTGATTAAAGTTTACAGCTTTGGATTTGTGGTAACATGTAATATGCAAACAGTAATCACATAAATGCTGGTGAATTCATCTCACATGAATCTCATTCGCCCCTACACTATTTTGAGCTCTATTTAAGGATCATGAATAAATCATAGGTCTCTAATGGGTAAATATAATTATTCAATTATTTAAATACCTTTTGATAATGGGGAGCACTAACAGTTATTCTCCTGTGGGAAGGACTAATTTATCCATCGCATCTGTCAAGATCTCCTGCGTCCTCAGATTCAAAAACAATCAAAGGCCCACCAGAATGTCCTGTGTTGGTTTCAGGAAGCCGGTGCTGGAGAGTCTGTTTATTACTTCTTTTTTTATTAATCCTCCCTATGCTTGAATGTGAATTGGTCTATTCTTGAGTCTGAAATAACATAGCCAACCTATGCTCATATGAAATTTATAGCTATAGTTACAAAAAGAAATGCACCGTAATTTCAGGTGATATTCTACAAACTGAGTAAAACAGCAGCAGGACTGAGGCAGGCAGTAGAAGGGCATCTTGGAATGTTGGATGGGCGTTGGATGGGCATTGGACGGGCGTATACACCTGCCTTCAACTCCAACGACCTGGGTTCGGGTCCCCACTTGAACAAATTGTTTAGTTTTAGTTGTTGTAGTTGCTCAACCTTAACCAAAGTTGTTTTACTTGTCTAACTTTAACCAAAATAGCTTTATTTGATATTGGCACTGGGCTGGCCATGCACGAACCAAGTGTGCATACATTTTTGTAAGATATGTACAAACATTGTGAGCAGTGAGCAGACCTGGTCAAGACACAAAAGAAGGTCACAGGACAATGTCCAAATAAAAAAATAACATGTAAACCTATTTGTGGTTCTGTTAAGTTGTCAAAGGCTTCACAAGTGTGTGCTAATTAAAGGCCTATCTCTGAATTATATTTTTTTAGTAGTAATTATACTGTTTGAGTGGAATATACCTTTAAAAGTATAAGTAGAGGTAATAACTACCTATTGAAGTATAAAGCTATTGAGGAAGCAGTGCAGAATCTGTAATAATAATAATAATAATAATAACAATAAAATAAAAAGAATATGTGCCATATATATGTGCAAGGGTATGTGCAAATTTGAGCGTTAATGTAACGCATTGAGACAGATGTGTAGGCTTTACGTTAATATAACGTGTAGTGTCCATGGAGGGGTTG
>CABFOQ010002963.1:7898-18309 GCA_900660455.1 Gephyroberyx darwinii | reverse complement strand
CATCAGAGTGTAGATCTTGGCCTGGGCCAGTTCGAAACAGGACTGTCTGGGCTGCTCCATGTTCTCCCTGGTGACTGCTTTGGTCACATGGTCAAGGTTCACCTGAGAGAAGAGTTGGAATCATTATTATCAATATTTCAAAGAGGCGTGTGAGAAATCACTCATCTGCACAGTTTGACCGTGTGTCTTGGTCATTTGATGCTCACCTCTCTCGGTGCGTCACTGCAGATGAACTCATCGTAGATATTCTTGGCCTTGGCAGCCAGTTTGGAGGTCTTGGTCTCCCGGTAGTCTTCACAAGCCAAGTAGAAGGCGATGTTTTCCTCACTGAACTCTGATATGAGGAAGGCTCTGAATAAGCACAGCCCTTCTGCAAAAAGAGGAGAGAGTAGCTCAACATCTGGCAGCCACGACACTTCAACATCTGGAATGATCAAAACATTTTCCTACAGTGTGATTTGCCGTGTAAAGATTGTACTTACTCTGGCTGGAGAGCAGTTCCTCAAACGACTCTTTCCATGTCAAAGGCTCATCCTCATTCACCCTGCAAGAGAAACATATAATTAATGATAGAAGGTAGAAGCAATCCATATCAGGAAATCAACTCGATTGAATATTATTACACTGACATATTTGAAATGTAGAATTTGGCTGATTTTTTTACCTCAGTTTGTCAGTTTTCTTTGAGTGCCCGATGGTGCTGTGATCTGACTTCTGCAGCAAACTTCCAAACAGAGCTTTGAGTTCCTTTGCCCTGTGAAGAGAAGGAAGGAGACGATGTTACACAGGAGACTGGTGAGTTATATAGTTATATATATATATATAGTTCTAGAGACTGCAGCAATCTGTCATATTCTAAGAGCACACAATTACTTCTCATCCTGACAGTAAAATAACAGAAGATCCTCATGGAACTCACCTCTCCAGGCAAGTGCTCGGCAGTGATTCAAGTGCTCTACACATGATGAGATGTTATCCTGCTTGCTGCTGGATATT
The DNA here is from genome assembly GCA_900660455.1 of Gephyroberyx darwinii. Taxonomy (NCBI): domain Eukaryota; kingdom Metazoa; phylum Chordata; class Actinopteri; order Trachichthyiformes; family Trachichthyidae; genus Gephyroberyx; species Gephyroberyx darwinii. The sequence goes on along the minus strand of CABFOQ010002963.1, from coordinate 17,313 downwards.
TCCAAAGATTGTGGCAGCTGTTTGGAAAGTATGCGCTGTGCTATGGAGCTGTGCAGCCCTTCCTTGTTGCAGATGAGCTAGTTCTTAGCTGGTCTGCCGGCTGTGTGGGAGAGTGACTTTTTATACGGCAGCCCAGTGTGTGACATCACACCTCTCAACCAATGGAGCAAGGGCTGTGGGAGGATGAGGAATCTCCCCACTTCCTCCAGGCTACTTCCACGTTACTGACTGGCATGTGTAACCCAATGATTAGACTCCTTAGGGACACATTAGGAGTCTGAGTATTCATTTTGTGTGTGTGTGTGTGTGTGTGTGTGTGTGTGTGTTCTCGTATTTCTCTACTTCCGAGGAGAGCCAGGGCAGGAAGATCACAAGAACAGAAAGATGAGGAAAATCTTCCAAAGCGAGGACATTTTGCTGGTCCTCACCTCTTTAAGGGACTAGTTTAGGTTTAGGACTTAAAGGAGTAAGTAGTTCACCCCAAAATGAAAATTCAGTCATCATCTACTCACCCCCATGTCAGTCCAAACCACTTAACACAGTTTGGCCCCCCATAGTTCCATCTCAGCCTTCCCCCAAACTACTGAAGTCAACAAAGACATTTTTAGAGCCTCCAAAAAAAGCAGAAAATGTCCATCAAAAGTGCTCCGAACTTCAATGACACAGAGGTGGACAGATAATGACTGAATTTTCATTTTGGGGTGAACTATTTTTGTAAGGTTATTAGGATTAGGATTGTGTTTTTGTGCCCTTACTTTTAATGTTTGTTCAAGGAAAAATCTCACACATTCCCTGTCTGGAAGATCATTCTTATTTGTTTTTTTCTTGTCAGGGCATGACCCTTACAGCGAAAATAAATATATCTGTGACTATGTATAACCTTAGGGGCGAGAAACCTATTGTTTATTATATCGAGGAAGTCTAAGTTTAGATGGCGATGATGAAGCTGTTTTACAGAGTTCACAGAGAACTGGAAATCAGAGGCGAATTAGGGGAACCGGATGAAAAAAGGTAGAGAGCTTATTGGAAGTGTCTGAGCCAGCTTCCTCTGCAGACGGCCCAGAACAATACTTTCCCCCTAACACTCTGCTTTGTCACATAGCTGTGTGTGTCAACACCAGGTCACTCTGGCCTAAAATAATGAGCTGCTCCGTCAGACATAGCTTTAGCTGCCGATGCCCAGTCACACAGGCCGAACAGAGTGGAGAGAAATACATGCGCTTTGTTCTGTTCAAGGCAATATGAGCCAAAAAAAAGCAACTTGACTTTTACTGTTTTCATATGCCTAAGAACCCTGCTTTCTACAATTTTTACAGCAGATATACAGTATATTAAGGGCAGAAAATACAGGAAAATGTAACTAAAGAGAAGCTACAGTTGCCCTGCGCTTTTTTAGGTGCAAAATAGCGTATGTCCCTTTACCACACGTAGGTTGACGTTCAGAGCCTGAACAGCATAGAGTCTATTTTCTATTTTCCAACTCCAGGGTCAGTGTTTTTCAGGACATCGTGACTTGAACATGTTCCAGTCCTGGGCCAACCGAACCTTCCCTTTTGGAGACATTTGACATAGTGTAAACATGTTTTCACTGACCGTTGCTTGTGACATGGTTTCAACATTACACAAGCAGCGACGAACATTCAGATTTCACACAACCAAAACATGTTATTCTCATTCACGCTATGGTTACGGCATGTATTGACATAATGTTTGTAATTTGAGAGATGCTGTGTTGCTTTTGTCCCATATTCATCTACATTCATTTCGCTGCTAATTCAATCACGTCTCATTCAACTGCAAATGTTTGTCACCGACCTAGTTTCTTTTAAACCTTACCTACTAACCCTTGAAACCCCAGGATTACAACCACTCCTGGCTTTTGTGCTGTGGCTTTGAGATTACTCTAAATATACTCTAATAACTGCTTGCTCTGCAAAGCTTTCCTTTCAAGGGAATGACAGCCTGAAATAATATAGTTTATGTCAAATGAGAAAAGCAAAAAAAAAAAGCCTTGTTAGCTCACAGCAGAATAGCATCCTGTTCCCATTGTGCTACTGTGCTACTCATACCTTATTATGCCCATTGACATGTATGTCGACCTAATCAATGATAATGTGTGTGTGTCAGTTATCATCGATTACGTTGAAATCTGCTTTTGTAAGGCATGAGTACCATAAAGCTACTATTACACACCCGCACATTCATATTTACATGAAAATTTTCTTTGCATGATGATTTATATAGGTAGGTACTTTTTTTCTGAAATGTGAGTATATACCGAAGATCCAAGGCCTTTCTCTTTCTGATGAACACAATAGTAATGCAAGATAAGTCAATAAGATCGACACAGGAATTTAAAAGACTTTGAAGTATTTTCTTAAGCTGCAGCACTTCTTTGATGTTTTTCTTCCAATTTTATCAGCTTTTGTATGTCATTATCTGATAAAGATTTATTATGTTTAATGTTTGACTTTAACTTTTATTTTGTAATTGTTACTGAACCTAATTACACTTTTGGGCCACATGCTGTACAAGATGATGAGGACCAAATGGCAAGACCAGTTCTTTGCAGAGATGCAGAACCCTTTCTAAAGCCAGCCAGCTCCAGTTCACTGGGTCTTTGGTCAACATGTTTTTTTTCTGCTCCAGGAAAATGAGGAATAAATGTTCCTATGTTGCCACTTTGTCAGAGCTGAACTTTGTATAGCAAAACACCAGCTGAGAGCTTTCAGGGTCAGATTCCAGAGGACCAAATTATCTCCAATCGTGATTGAGGATCTCATAACGCCCTGCTTCAGCCACACTAGGTTATTGAATAAACGGGCCAATTTTATCGCAGCCAGAGAACTGCATTCTCACTTAAATTCAAACATCTTGTTGATTGATTATGTAGTTTTTCTTTCTTGAAGTGTTTCACTCACACTTAAGTTTCTTGAGAATACTGATGATGATGATGATGATGATGACTACTGAGATTCCTGGTGATTTAAAAAAACAACAACAACAACTGGTATTTTGTAAGTTTAGAAATTTCCCATATCAAGATCTATCTACTATGTGTGATAGTCAGTGTCTCAATGCACTGGGGACTGACTTCTTCCGGACCCTCTGCGGTTGTCAGCTATCAAAGCCTGGTTTCTGGAAGACCCTTTCGCAGTAAAGACAAGTGCGGGAACTAAACTCCAGCATGGAAACCCCAGATAGGCTCTTATGACCCCAGACATTATCTGGCAGGCCTCCAAAAACAGTTTCCAAGACTGCTTTCACCTCCTCCTCCTCCCCTTCCTCTATCACTTCCTCCAGTGACGCACATCTGTTCAGCTAAAAGTGAGCAGGCAGAGGCAGCATCGTTCACAGTCAACTCATAGAACAGCATTCACTTTTTGGATCGCTTCTAGCTATGGACAGTATACTTCTGCGTAGTGCAGTATTCAGGCTGCAGCTATGGCTTGAGTGGCAGCATATGGCGTCCACGTACTGTATATTCAGTCGGCTAGATTCCTATCTGACAGAGCAGGTGGAGGCTTACCTAATGCATCCCAACTAAGAAGCCCTGCCTATGGTTATCACCAGTAGTGCACATGATATCTGTATGTTATCAAATGTCAACTGGCCACTGAACATTTGGAGACACGGTGGCCAGGATGACAAATCAATGTTAACTATGTTCTACAAAGCCGGCCTCAGCTGCAGTGGAATAACAATGACTGCACACGGTCCCTCAGTGTAATCTATGCAGTCAGGTGTTGAGAAAGAAGATACCGCTTCTCGATACACCCATCTGTCTCAGTAAGTTTTCTGCACCTGCCAGATGCTAATGATCCATGGTTTTTAATTCAGACACACACTGGCTTTTCAAAGTGCATGCATGGCTTGTTTTTCTGCAACAGTGAAATAATGTTGAAAGATTCATACTTATATCTTCATTTTATGTATCTTTACTTTCTATCTTCATTCAAATAACTGACACCCATGACCGCGAACCCCTTTTCACACTGTTTCGACCTGCCAGAACATTTTCTTCTTGGAATAATATCATTTATTGGGCAGCCAGAAGAAAAGTGTGGTTTAATTTTTTCAAAGAATACCCAGCAGGAGGCTAATAAATATGCCCTCACTAGCATTGAAGCAAATAAGGCCGCAGCAAGGCTGGCAGCGCACCAGCAGGTCACTGTTTATGCACAGGCCTAATAGGGCACATTGCAAGAAATCCAGTTATAGACAAGCGAAAGCCGTTTTGTAGGAAATGATTAGCGACCCTATACCACTAATGTATCCACTATTATTCTTGTGAGAAGCTGGCATGAGCGGGAACAGAGATTTAATGGAGTGCCGGTAAACAAGTCAGAAGTGTCACATCGGTACATCAGGGTGACGGAGGACAACAGAGAGGAGGAGAAAGTCTTTCTCCTTTTCATTATTTATTGGACTCCAAAACACAAACCCAACATGTCCACACTTTACACTTTGAAATAATAACATTAGAAGCCTTAACAAACTATGAGGTAACATTGAATTAAATAACTATGTTACTTATCATTTTATAAATATGTGTAGCTGAGTTGTGTAGTTCAAGTACAGTAACATACGTAAAAGAATGTGTTTTTCTCAGTTACTCGGAAGCAAGTCTGGCTGCTGCTGAAGTTTTTATTTCCTGGGAAGAAAGGACAGCTGGTCTGTCTTCGCGTGACTGACTCCCTCCTCTCCGAACACAGTGGTGGATGTTTGTTATTAGACTGAATCAGTCTTCCTTCAGCATCATACCGTATTCCCTGCATGTCGCCTCTGCTCTCCTGGACTCGTGATTAGCGATCCCTTGTAATTCAGCAGCACCTTTTCTGCAGGCTTTCCAGATCCAGGATCCAAGCGTTTGGGGAGGCCAGACAGGACAAGCATATCCCACTACAGGCCTGATAAATGTCACATATATCTGAGTTGGCAGATCTGTGGGGACACTCAAATAGTGAATTCTTGGTTGAGATCTTCTCAGGATGTACATGTGCATCCCAAGAAAGATCAGAGGAGAGTTGGACAATTTGCACAGCATGATTTTTCACACCGGACAACAAGAGGAGGTGTTCATCTGCAGTGTGGTTTCCTCGTAGTGATGACCCTATCTCTCGTTTTCAATGCATTAGTAGTCAGTTAGTATTTGTCACCCCAGGCTAAGATTGCATCGACAGCAGCCTTTGTCTGTCACTGCAGGGAACCCATAAGAAGTTGAGAGAGAATTAAATCATCTGCACACTTAGGCCATGATCAGATAGGACGGGTTATTCTGATGCTTTGCAAATGCAAAGCACAGCTGTGACAGATACAGATCACAGAGAACAAGAGCTCCAAGGGCACAAGGAGTGTTACATCTCTTATTGATATGCAACGCATAGAGTCTGACAACTTGGAAGCTGTCTAAAAAATAAAAAACTGGACAAGAGAAAGTTATCCCATTCCAAAATGGAGGCCATGGGTACATAACATCCTCTTGAGGAGAACAGGGCATGGAGAATTTTATCATCTCGTCCAAGAGGCCCAAGGACTATTTTCACATTGGCGTAATGCAGAGCGTGACTAAAGTTCAGAAATGTTCAACTTGGAACACCCAGGGCAGCGCCTCAAAATGCACCACGTCCAAAACACCAGGTGGAAATCTGGAGGAGATATGTATCTGCCGCGACCAAAACATTGAAAATAATTGAAAAAAAACAGCAGGCAGCAGAGTATCTGAGGAGTTCATGCAGAGCACAAACAGGAGAAGAGTGATAAGATCCTCAACTTGAGGGACTCCTGCCTGCACTCGGGGTGGATTAGAGTTGAAGTTTACCTGTCTGCCCTCCAGGTAGCTGCACACAGACAGCCAAGTATTTGAGACCTCAGTGAGTCTGAGAGTCTGGGACCAATACAGTACTATTCCTCATGAATCCATGTGAGGAAACTATTGAGGCCTCCGTTTCCTGCAGCAGCAAGTCTACCAGGATACCAAGATCTTACCAATAGAGCTAAAAAGGGAGATCTGCTAATAGCCCAGAGGAAACTCTGATTTGCTGCATTTTGGCACAAACGGACAAAAGAGTCTTTCCATTGCACGGGGAAAAGACCATTGTGAAGCACTGAACGGATGAGTCAGCACCGGTGGCTCCTCACTGTAGGTCTTGAAAATCCAAGCAGGAAGACCATATTTGCCTCCTGCTCACTTTACGAAGAAGCATCTTGACCTGACCAATGCTACAGGAGGCAGACGGTGTGTCTCTTACTGCTTCCTGTTCCTGGGTCTATAGTTTCTGGAGGAATATTCTCCCACACAGAGGACAATGAAGACTCAAAGCTTCAGATTCGTCTTGTTTTCGTCATGTTTTGGTGTATTTCAGAACCAGACTCTCTCATCGGTTTTCTGATACTGGTCCTGAGGTGAGCAACTTTATCACTATGATACTTCTTCTGAGCACATTTTTACATTTTTGTATGGGAGATTATACAAGGTTTCATACACTGCACTGAAATGTGCAGGATTCCTGGGTCCATTATGTTGTCTCATTTTCTCATTCCCATGGATAACTGGCCAAACACAAATTATCTGACGTCATGTCGAGATATTTCCAGTGCAGCTACCATGGAGTTTGACAGGAGAAAAATTATTATTGTCTTCGACCGCTGCTGTGAAGGTAATCTAGTACCACTAGAGCTTATTCTGTTGGGTAACGTTAAATAAATTCTGCTAAAAGATATATTAGTTTGTGCAATTTCAGGGCATTAATGCTAACTAGCAAACAATCAGCGCAAAATAATAATAAGTGCATTTGACCTGTATGTCATTGGACTGTGGGAGGAAAGCAGAAAGCACCAGGGCCAAATGAAACAAATTAAACAAACACAATAAGCAGAATAAACAGAATATGAACGCTAGGGTCGTCAACACCGTCTCGGTCACCACAGACCACAGCTGCCACTCGACATGAGGAGGGAGGACGAGTCGCTGACCAGAAAGGACACCGCCCAGCTGCAGCCACCACAACCTGAAATGAAAAGAGAGAGGAGACGCACCGACACACAGCAGCAGATGAACTAACTAACCAGTCTAACCTTCCTCTGTGCTCTACTAGAATGTACAATCACTAGATGTTGGGAGCTCACCGTGGAGGTTCATCTGACAAGTAATTACTGTCAAAGCACATTTTTACTAGAGATTTGCCAGCCATATTACCCACATTTTGCCATGGAGTTCAACAAAACAATGAAGTCACCTCACTTATGAGGTATGATTATTCTCACTCATGTGGGAAGACCTAACACAATGTAATCTTTTCATTGCTGTTCTTGCAAAGCTTTTTAGAAAAAGACAAAACATTTCAAATTAAGAGTGGAGGTGGTGGTAGAGGTAGCTCACTAAATGAATGTTATGACAGTTTTCACAGTATGCCATCCTTTATTCTGAGGTGTAGGAGGCCATACACAAATCAATTTAAATGCCTTTGAAAGCAGATCCTCCTCATGGCCGTTGAACACGAGTGTGAAATGTCCGCCCACATAGCAACCAGTGCTCCGCTCCTTGTGAGACTCAGTGCTGCCGACTGTCTCAAACTGTTTCCCAGTGACTAATTTCCACAGGTCAGGTGGTGCATTTTCTCTTACGTTAATATTTCCTTCACAATATTTCACTGCTGATTCCCCAAATGACCCACAAGTGTGCTGTTGCGTAATCTGTTGCGTATTCCTACGCTAGTTAATAGCAGATGCACCTACATACTGGTCAGGACTGCATAGTATGACCAGCAATTTAACATTACAATTACTGTACAATGTTAACATGAACCATCCAAAATGGTTTTGAATTTGCCCCTTAATGTAAACTTAAATGTGACCTGGCTTGAATTTCCCAAAATCATATTAACACTAATGATGGGATACTTCAAGGAAAACATTAATGTATTATTTTTATATGGCTTTTATGGCAGGGATACATTTCTAATTTTACACAAAAAAGCTTTTAAACATTGACAGCGTTGCTTCTTCAGTGCTTTCCATCATCTATTTGAGAGTGTCTGGGACAGTGATGGTCAACAAACTTCCCATGTTACCACATTCCAGGGCCAGTGGAAACCCCCGCGGGGACGGAGTCACGTTGGAGAATTCCTATGGGACGACTTACCACACATCACTGAATGAGACACATGGGTGACAATGTTTAAACTATAAGAATAAGTATTGAATAGTTCATATCCGGCCAACCTCAGTAACCTCACCAACCGCTGGTGTCCCTTCTGGGACCAGTGGTCCAATAGAGGATGGTTGGCTAAATACCTAACCAACCCACAGTGGGTTTATCGTCTTCTATGGAATTCAAGTCACATGTGGGGCTGCAACAGAGAAGAGGGTCCCGTCCTCCCAAACTGAGCCTGCGAACATCCTTTGGTATCACAGAGTGGCTGTGTGCAGTTCAGTCACATCACGTTACCTGATTTCTGGGTTTTGAAGTGCACCAAAGACACACAGTTGCCATTTGTGACTGCCGACATGTTGCCTAGAGCAGCTTCGTTGGAAGGCCCTAAGCTAATCATGGCCCGCATTTGTCATGTGGGACATGGTGCCACGACAACGGGTATCGCGGCCCACACAGGGTCTGTTCTGGGTGAATGGGCAGGAGGGATTCCCCAGCAGCGTGATCACATTTCACAACCCTGTGTCCTCTCTGAGGAAATGATGAGAACTTCATCTGGTTGTGTTGGCTATATTTAACTCCCAGTAACGAGGGTACAATATCACCCAGTAGTCATCCTGCTCACCCCGGACACTGATGACCAACTATCATGTGACATTAGCTGACATAAGAGCTATTTAGAAGAAATTTCATCTATCTATCTATCTACCTATCTATCTATCTATCTATCTATCTACCTATCTACCTATCTATCTATCTATCTATCTATCTATCTATCTATCTATCTATCTATCTATCTATCTATCTATCTATCTATCTATCTATGTGTGTCTGTGCTTCATTGTTTTTCCAGCAGATGGAAGTAGAGTCACGTCTTCGGAGCGTCAACGTTCAGACTATAATGAGAAGCAAGTCCTGACAGTAGCAGCTTTCATTAACACGCCACTCTTCGTTTTGCCTCCAGATAAGAAGAATCAGTCTGCTGCATTCAGACTTTCAAGGTTCAGCATGGAATCTAAATGGCTTGGAAAAGAAGAGCTCGGTTTTTAATTGTATGTTGGATTGTCTATTGTAGTGACTAGAGAGGCAAATAACATTGAGTTGAAGGCCTAACAGAGAAATGCTTTTTAAGTACACATATAAAGAGCCGCACAAATGGACCATTTAGTTCAAAGCCTGAGATGGACTCAGCATGCATTGTGCCATATAATAGGGTTGTAACCATGTATGCCTGCAAACTACTAGACGGTATTAATGAAACTT
>CABFOQ010002956.1:8468-20123 GCA_900660455.1 Gephyroberyx darwinii | reverse complement strand
ATCATCTCTACAGACATGGGTGATATTTAGTACTGTATGATATTAATGACAATACAAATGAAAATACAAAGACACTATAAAATATGTTTAAAAAGCAATTGTTAAAAAACAATAGTAAAAGTTAAAAAAAAAAAACGGTGCAAGTTAACATGTCAAGGAGGGCCAGGAGCAAAGTTATTTTGAAAAGTGTCATTTTTATTCCTGTTCCATTTCTCTGCCTGTCACTCCGCCAGGACTCATCCAAACCCCTGGAGGTGCTGTTGCTGGAAAGGAACCGTAGTCTTCAATCCGAGAGCGCCTCTCTGCGCATCGCCAACACTGAATTGAGTGGTAAGTCTGCCCCGGGTGTAAGGCTATAGCGGAGGTTGTGTTCAGTAACGATGGCCAGTCCAGGGTCTGGGTTGGCGAAACCTTAACTCAGACTAACAAAAAGAATGGAGTCCTGTTTTCATGGATCGCTACAGGAGGGCAAAGTTCCAGGTAAGGCTGTGGAGAAGAGCTATGTAGAGATCAAGTCAGAGTATATGTACATACATTCTTCTCTTTTTCTCTGAGAATACTTATATATATAATACCCTCTCTGAATGTTTTTGGAGTGATTGACAATATTGGAGCCTCAGTGCATTCATTAGTTGAAGATGCAAAAGAAATGCAAAACTTCATTGTTTTCGTGCAAAGAGTTCCACATGGTTGCTTTTAATTTACACCCTTCACAGAGGAGAAGGAAATGGCGTCTGTGTTGTTTTATTAAAGCCCCAACAGGAGCTCAACCTGAACTGTAGTGGAGCTGCAGTACATAAAAAAAGAGGACACCACACTATGCCCTCTACTTCAACACCCCTGGCTTCTACACCAGTGTTTATGGGTTTGAAATGCCATGGCTTTAGGCTTGAATAGTTGAATAGCTTTGAATTGATTAACATTCAGAGTAAGGGGAGCTTACTGTCCAACTCAATCATGTTAATTCTCCAACTGCTTATGCATTAGAATAATATTTCGCTCATCATCAAGGTGGTTTCCAGTGGTAGTCTCCAGGGTGAGAAGTTAAAGTTTAACATAGTTTAGTGACAGGAAAGATTTAGTGAAAGTAGCGACGTTAGGTTTTTACTCAGTCAACAGAACTGTACAGTCTCTATTTTTGGTGACATGCATCTGTTTTTGCTCACCTGGAAACAAAGGAACTCTCTTTTTTTATTTTTTTTAAATCAATTTTATGACTTTTTTTTTTTTCCTGGATGTGATTTGTAATGAACCAAAGACTATGGTAATGCAACATCTGCGATGGAATGATGCGGTGGCTAGCAGCACACTGCAGCAGCATGGAAGAGGACTCACATTGGTTATCTATGGACAATCATCATTTGCTCTGTCCAATTACTGCCAGAGAGAGACTGAGCCCCGGGCCAAGCTAGTCCGCCTGAGTGGTACAGTGTTGATTGTTTTCTTTGTCTTTTTTTCCTCCAGGCTGTTGCTTACAAGAAAGGTACAAATCACAAATGCATGGGCATATTGTCTGGGGGGGTTGGCAAAAAAAGGAAAGCAAAAAGTTCATTGATTTGGAAAAGACTTTTGGTTAAGATAACTTTTTGAAGTTTTCTTTTTCTTTTTTCGGAACCCCTTTTTTGTTGACTCCCCCATAATGCATGGTGTGTTTGACCTTTCTTGTAGGGTCAGCCGGGCGGAAAGGGACAGAAGCGTCCACACCCAAGGAGGAGACCATGCCCAGCGACCCCCCTTCTTCGTCCCCTCCTCCTCTTCCCTCTCTCCCTTCCTCCTCCCGGCTTCCCCTGTCTCACACTCATACGGATCCCCTCAGCAGCACCGCCACCACCACTACCACCACCAGCAGCGAAACACACCCCTTCACTCCTACGGGAATTGGCCAGGACTACTACTCCCCTGCTTTCCCTCTGGTGGGCGGTAAGATGGCTCTGAGCTCCTTGCTGCAGCGGCAGCTGCTTCAGACCTTTTACTCCAAAGCCCTGCAGGAGTCATCTGGAATCCCAGGTGGGGCTCTGCTGTTTGCCCCCTTCACCCCAACCCTCAGTTCCATCCCTACCTCCACCCCTGGCTCTGGGTCTGCTGCGATCCCTTTGGCAGCCAGCAGCCCCCAGCCACCTCCAGCCAGCCCGGACATGGCTACTGTTAACGGGAGCAGCACCGCTGGCAGCGCCCCATCCCCCTCCCCCAGCTACTCTGATGCTACCACCGGCAGTATTTTGGACGGGGAGGACATGGACACGGCAGAGATCGCCCGGCAGGTGAAAGAGCAGCTGATCAAGCACAACATTGGTCAGCGTGTGTTTGGCCACTACGTGCTGGGACTGTCCCAGGGCTCGGTCAGTGAGATCCTGGCCAGGCCCAAGCCCTGGAGCAAGCTAACCATCCGGGGGAAGGAGCCCTTCCACAAGATGAGGCAGTTCCTCGCTGATGAGCAGAACATCCTTGCACTGCGCAGCATCCAGGGACGTCAGAGAGGTGAGTTAGTGTGTCTTAATGTGTTGGTGTGTGTGTGTTCGTGTGTGTGTGTGTGTATGTGTGTGTGTGTGTGAGTATAGTCCTGCACATAGACATTGATTAGTGTGTCAGTATTGAATAGCTTTTTCTTTTTCTTTCTCTCCCCCGTCCTGTGCCACACCTGTGTGTTTTGACTGAGTTCCTAGTCACGCACTGACCCCAAGAGCCTTTCCTAGCGATCGTGATCAATACAGAAACCTTTCACAGATCAATAGTATTGATTGGTGGGAACTGGGTGGAAGGCAAGGGTACCGTTAACTACGGGAAGATTCGATTAGCCTGGGCCTGCTTTTGTTAACGCATCAGGACATTTCTGATTGAAGGAGGTCTCCATGGTACACAAACTAAAAAGAACAGCAAAGTCCACCATGTAGTCATAGCTGGTGTGAAAAATTGAAAGTTTCAGTTAGTATGCCCGTGTTTTTATCCCACACATATGTATCTTTGTGGTAGCTCAATGGTTAGAGCTTGGCACTGATACTGTGGGTGTAGGGGTTTCATTACTACTGAAGCCACCGATGCTAAAGATGTATGCACTCATTGTACTGTAATGTGCATTGGATGAAACTATCCACCAAATGGCATATGTCATATATATATATATATATATATAGCGCTATAGGGCACCATTAAGTCTAGTTGTACAAGAAAAACACACAAGTGCTGTAACATAGTGTGTGTTATATTGTTTTTAACAGAGGGCTCAGGCCAGCCCCAGCTTAGCCGAGTGTTTCAGGATGTTCCGAAGCGGAGATCCCACTCTGATACAGCTTCGCACACAGGTCTGTCCCCGTCACATACAGAGATTCTAGCACGTTCTGTCTGTGTGGCATGTTTGTGTTGGGGTGAATTGTATCTGTGATGTGTGTGTGTGTGTTTGTGTGTGTGCGCACACGTGTGTTGCTTCATTAATCTGCGGGCAGGCATACAGTTATAAATGTGTCTTGAAGATAACCACACAGTTACAGTGACTTACGTCAAAGGAAAGCCAGCATGTGTATTTAGGGAGTTTATTGGTAGTTGTTATTCTGTGGGGAGCATTTACTGTAGAAGCCCTGTAGCATGTGTGCATGTGTGAACTCCAACGGGACCAGGGAAATAATGATTCCCTCCAGTCCTGTTGCCTCTTAGTTCAGTGGTGGGAATGCTGTTCTTTGTGCTGTGCAACGTTGGAATTATATGATGCCCTTATACTCTGTTACTGTTCTTTTTACCTGTTGTGCAGTTGGTTATCTCTACCTTTTTAATCTGACAAGCTCCCTCTTCTTGTCTCCCTCCAGGTAACATCACTGCTCGTGTGCGTACCCCAGAGGCTGGTTCAGACGAGGCCATCAAGTCCATTCTGGAGCAGGCCAAAAGAGAGCTGCAGGTGCAGAAAGCTGGTGAGTCGTAGTTCTCTCAGTTCCCAATGTGTCAAAGTATTGAAGATGATGCACTGTGGCTGTGTGTTTGTCAGTGTGTCCTGTGACGACCCCTTCTCTCCTCCCTCAACAGACTTGTCCCATACTCCTTCCACATATGGAGGACTGAAAGGAGGTGGTGGAGGCGGAGGAGGAAGTGGAGGGGGCAGCAGTTCAGATGAGGCTATCCGCTCCATCCTAGAGCAAGCTCGCAGAGAGATGGAGGCGCAACAGGCTGCATTGGAGCCCATCCTCAAAGCCTCTTCTTCCTCATCCTCCTCCTCGGCGTTGCTGTCTCAGAGGGACCTCCTCCTCACTGCTCCCCTCCCCCCCTACAACCCGCTGGCCCTCTCCCTTAAGAAGCCTCCCAGTGCCCTTCTGTCCTCCCCCTCATCCCCATCTCCAATCCTAGACTTCAGCTCCAGCGTGAAGAGAGAAGGCAGGGCTTCATCAGGGATCGAATCTCCTGACGGCGCTCTCAGGCTGGGTAGGAGCTCCGAGGGGCCAGCCCGCTCTGGAAGTGGGGGAGGAGTGGGTCACTGGAGAGAGCAGTGGTGGAGCAACATGCACACAGACCCCCGTAGAACAATTCCCACCCAGACAGGAGAGGAGAACCACACCCAGGAGGACTCCAAAGAGGTGAGGAGGGAACTGGGTTGGACTTAAGTAGAAAGCCTGGATAAAGGCTTGAGAGAGGTGGAGGAAACAACTACACTTCACCGTGGAAAACTAATACTAGCGTGTTTGTGTGTTTCATCGACCTTGATTTTCTCTGTTGTTCATATGCTTTTATTGTATTTTCACCAGTTGAGTATCTGACCCATACTCTGGGTGTGTGTTGCAGGGGATATTGAGCGATAGTCTCTCTCGACACAAACCGTGGAACAAGTTGAACCAGAGGAGCAGAGAGCCGTACCTCCGCATGCAGCTGTGGCTCAATGGAGACCAGGGACAAAACACACCCACCCAGCTAGTGCAGAACCAAGGTAAAGAAATGACATGCACTTACACACGACCATGCATGTAGGGATACACTCATCCAGACTCCTTGGGCTACAGCATTGCTCTGTATGCCTGAATATAGCTAGCGGCTAGTTGTTACTGTCAGCCTGTCACTCGCCCCCCTCCCCCTTTTCCCTCCCACCATTCCCTCCTCCCATTCCCTCCTCCCCTACTCCTCCCACCATCCCCCCATCCCCAGTGCTGTGGCAGTGTCAGCCAGCAAGCTGCTGGTTTGTCATGTCATAGACAAGCTAGTGTTGCAGCGCCAGATGGCAGCTATGTCTGTGTGTGTGTGTGTGTGTGTGTGCGCGCATGTGTGTGACTCTCTTTCTCTCTGGGGGTGTAAACAGCAGCTAATGTACACTGACAGCTCCTCATGACTGCTCTCTTCCAGCCTGCTGAGCTGCACAACAGTACTACACAGACAGAGACAGGGAGATGAAGGAATAGGAGGAGGAAGCCAAAAAAACATCAGCTTCAAACTGAAAACTTAGGCTCCTTTGCTGTTTATTTAACAGGAATTGAATTAGTTGATGTAATATGAGCAGCATGATTGAAGACCCTCCCAAATCCAGTAGGGGGAGGAGATGGAAATTGGTTTGGATACCTAGTAGTAGTTCTTACCCCTTCCTCTTCTCTGCAGCAGAGGGTACACCCAAGACGTCGGCAAGCTGCAGCCCTGCTCCAGAATCGCCCCTCAGTTCAGCAGAGGAGTCTGTCAACGGTCTCACAGGGGATCCACTCGCTCCTCAGTCATCTAGTCTCAAACCTCCCTCTGAAGAGCCCTCAGGTGGGGAGTCCCAGCCTGGCACCCCCCTACCCCCGCTTCCTGGTCCCCACTCTGGCCTCAGCATCCAGGAGATGGTGGCCATGTCCCCAGAGCTAGACACTTATGTCATCACCAAGAAGGTTAAGGAGGTGCTGACTGACAACAACCTTGGTAAGGAGCTCAGGTTTGATATTCCCTGTCTCCTCCTGAATTCTCCTCTCCTGCTCTGCCCTCTTATTTCTGCACCACTCTGGATTGACCTTTCATCGCCCCTCTCTCCTTCCCAGGCCAGCGTTTGTTTGGCGAGAGTATCCTGGGTCTGACACAGGGTTCTGTCTCAGACCTGCTGGCCAGGCCCAAACCTTGGCACAAGCTCAGCCTGAAGGGCAGGGAGCCCTTCGTCCGCATGCAGCTCTGGCTCCAGGACCCACACAGTGTGGAGAAACTCATGGACATGAAACGCCTGGAGAAGAAAGGTGTGTAGTAAAAGGCTCAATGAGCAAAAAAACGATGTAGCCTACATCCTGTATAGACAGATTCGTTAACAATATTGACACAAAAACATCCGTGTTATATGCTCGTGCGTGCATCCATGTTATAAATACATGCACCTAAAAACACAAGCAGAATCCTCTGAATTACACGTGCACGTCTGCAAACACAGGATCTTTTGTGCAGGACAGCAGAGCATGTTGTGCAGATCACAGTCATCTTGGTGTGATGTCAGTACCAATCATGACTACAGACATCACATACTGTATTAGATGTGACAGCTGTGGGGCTGCCAGGGGCCTGCTTACTCACAGTCATCAGCACTCCTCTTCATCATCATCATCATCGTAATCACCACTGTCTATAAACATGTATTTTTATCATTCGTTAGCCACTAGCCCCCCACACTCTCTATCAGTCTCTAGTTATTCACCTCTGTTTGCATGATGTGTGTTTAAGAATCAACAAAGCCGGGAGGCATCAACTTCCCAGCTGCCTCAGAGTGGCCCCTGACCGCCCACTTGAAGCTTTCTCAGAGTAGCGATACAATACTCATATTTCAATCTGCCAATGGGCACGAGCGTCCAGGATCCGTTTACCCTCCTGATATCGCAAAATAGGAACAAGGGCGAAAAACATGGCTGACCTTACACCAGTATCCTGGGGAGGGGCTTTTATTCTCCATTCAACTTCATTTTAGTTTATTGACCCCTAAGTCATTTATCCAAAGAGCAATGGGAATAGTTCTGGCCAATAGCAGAGCCCAGAGGAAAGGCATCGACCTAGTCTAGAGAAACCATTTTTTGACCTCTCACCTTTGTGGTGTAACCCTGAGAGGCAGCACAACTTCCAGAGTGGACTAACCTTGCTCTGAGGGCTTTCCCCTGCAACACTAATATATCCAGCAGTGTGTATTGGGGTTGAGAAAATGTCAACCTCATGCAAAGCGGCCATGAGCTCTTCATTTTCAGCTGTTGGTGCCTGCAGTGAATGGTGCTGATTGTTTGTTATAAAATGGAAGAGATGCTTTCATTGTTAGGCTGCCAGAGTGAGGTTATACCACCACCTAGTGGTGCTAACATAGCAGACACTAACATACTAGACTCCCTTTCAGGCAGGATTATTTTTCAGGACAATGTCTGATGAGTAATTGTTACCAGTAATGCGAATAACCGATTTACACAGGATTATAATCTGTAATCTGTCTCAAAATGACATAGAAGTGGCTCGGTGGTACTCACACGACTTCATGCTATAAAATGACAATAGAATCGCAAAAGGATTTCAGGGATAGCCGTTCGGACTGGACCAGTTTTACCTGACATCATTTTGCACATAATAATAATAAATAACTTTATTTATGTAGCGTGTACATAAAAGCAGAGTTTACATAATGAATTACAGGAACCAAAACAAGAAAAGTAAAATACATATTCCATAAAAGTTGATATTTGCTATTCTGAAGGAAATAAAATCACGGACCTGTCTGGATTTGATTACATTACTCTACCTCCTATTAAACTAATGCTATCTAAAAACATGTTCACCCCTCTCTTATACAAGCGGTATTGTATGTAAATGGATATTTTTGAATTCTGACCCTATTATTACATAATTTCACATGCATGTCATATTTATATGTTACTTAAGTGTATCTTCTTAAGTGCTAACTTCTTGTGTCACTCCTCAGCTTACATGAAGAGGCGGCTGAGCTCCTTGAGTGATGGCCATTCTGTGGATGCTGGCCTAGTGGGCCCAGATTTCCACCAGGGCTCCCAGAGCCCTGGGCAGCAGCAGCAGCAGCAGCATCTGAAGAAGGCCAGGGTGGTGTTGGGCCCCGAGGAAAAAGAGGCCCTGAAAAGGGCCTACCAGCAGAAGCCCTATCCCTCCCCTAAGACCATTGAGGAGCTGGCCTCCCAGCTCAACCTGAAGACCAGCACTGTCATCAACTGGTTCCATAACTACAGGTCAGCACTGGGGCATAACGGGGTGCTTTATCAACATGTTGTCCTTTAGTGGTTCCTTCAATTTGAGTTAACTGAACTAAACATGACAGGGATTTCATTTCCACATAAAACATGTTGTGTGTAATTGATTGTTTTATTGCAACTCATTTGTAGGTTAGAGTTTATAAGATCTATTTAAAAATGACTGTTCAAGTCAAAGTTCATGCGGTTGATTATTCCGTATGAAGAATTATTTTGTGAATGAATGCGACCAGTTGCCACTGTAACTTGACTAGTATGTTGACTGCATTGATATATTACAACCTTTTGTGAAGAAATATATTTATGATTTGTGAATTACTAGTGTCTGTCGGTTGTTTGCTGGTACATTATTTTGAGAGTTGTTCGGTTTCAGATGTGTAATGCCTGAAAGAAGTCAGATTTGAGTAGTCTGACTTAAGCCCTGTGTCTCTACCTAGGTCACGTATCCGGCGAGAGCTCTTCATAGAGGAGATCCAGGCGGCTGGAGGGTTAGGGCCTGGTAGTGAGGGGGGCTCCCCTTCCTTCCGTGGGTCCAAATCGGGAGAGGGGGACAGCTGTGATGGGACAGAATCTGATGGCACAGTGGAGACACGCCAGGGGCTGTCCACTGGCCTGGAGGAATACAGAGCATGTAAAGACCAGGACATGGAGGCTGAGTCTGAGGCACGGGCCTCTAATAATTCCCCTGCCCAGATAGACTGCACCACCTCAGGCTCAGCCGGGCCGGGCTCCAGCTGTGGGCAGAGTGGACTGGGGCTCTTCAGCCTCACAGAGGCATCCTCCAGTGGCTCTGCCCCTAGTAATAACATCCCAGCCTCTGGCCCGGCCAGAAACCCCAGGGACAACAATCTGCGCAAGAAGAAAGCAGCCAATCTCAATAACATCATCCACAGGCTGGAGAAGGCTGCCAGCAAAGAGGATCCCTCAGAGTGGGAGTTCTAGCTCCTTCTGATCATCCTTCCACCCCCTCGTCTCATAACCTCACAACCTCTAACCTTGGACCCCTCCTGCTCTGTCCCAATTGGAGAGTGGGCGCAGCCAAAGTCAAGCTCAGCAGCCATTTTTATTACATAGAAGCTTTCCCAAAAGAGGAAAGAAACAAAGAATGGTTGACAAAACCAATTAAAAAGAAGATATACTGAATACTAAGAAGAACAAAATAAGAGAACTTAAGTGTCTCTCTTTTTTTTTTTTTTTTACTGAGTTTTGTTTTTGTACTGAGAAAAGCACTTAGCCGTCCTGCTGGCCTCTGGCCCTGCTGTACCTCCCCCTATCACCAGCCACTGGTGCACCAGACTGGTTAGTCCTGAGCTGGGGTCTGACCCACAGCTGGGGTTGAAACCTGGACTCAGAAACACAGGCAAGGCCTGACACAGCAGCTGTCACAGTGATAGACACTGATAGATGATAGATAGAGACAGGAACTCTCTTACAAGAACTCTCACTTTCTTAAAGGAGATTTTTTTCCGCTCTTCTTCTCACCTCCCAAGTGTCCACAAACCTCCCCTCACTCAGTGAGACGCCTCATTTTTCACACTGTAGAGTGACTGTTACAAACCCTTTGCCTTTTTCACTCACTGCGTGTGTGTGTGCGTGTGTAAGTGTGTGTGTGTGTATGTATGTTTGGGGTTGTGTCAGTGTGCATGTGTGTGTACACATACCCAGACAAGGGTGTGTGTTCTCTTCTCAATGGCAGCATGATTTTTTTTAATCTCACTCCTACACTCTTAGGGGGGTAGTCAAAAACCTGTCGGCCATGCTGCCATGGTTACTGATGTAAGAAAGGTGAACTTTGACCTGTTGTGTCCCATATCCTATCCTGCTGACAGCCATGTGATGGCCAGAAGGATCTCCAATTCCTCACAAACACGCACTCATCTGAAGAGGAAGGAAGGAAGGAACCCTCTTTTTGTCTCCTCAAGCACTTCCTTTAAGGATGAAGGATGATCTCTTTTTTTTGATATTGCAATTTGGTTGCCAATAAGAGATTGCACAGTCTATTGACTCTAAAGAGTACAAAATAGGGAATTTTAGGAAGCATTTTTAATTTGTACAAAATAAGAGCAGAAAATAAGAGAATAACAAGTTACTGTTTTAAAAAAAAGAACACATTAGAATGGAATAATGTTGCGTTGTTGAAATACGATACGATGAATTCACGTAGTACTGTAGCTGTCTGACATGGTGATGATACTATACATGTCTCTTGTTGTTTTGGGTCGTGCACATCACAGCTTCACCTGGCACTGAACCTGCTGGGTCTGTGTTTGCGCCACCAACAAATTTCCTCTGTTCACAACACACATCTTTTATAGGCCAAATCAGGAAGAGTGTGTGTGTGTGTGTGTGTGTGTCTCTGTGTGTGTGTGTGTGTATGTGTGTGTGTCTGTGTGTGTGTGTATGTGTGCATTTGTATTTGCCTGCCTGTGAGTCGGGGTCGAGGTCAATTCACTTGAAATTAAATTAATTTAGGAAGTAGATTCTCATCGGTAATGAAATTCTTCAGTGAAATACTGTTTTAGCCAGTGAATTACAATTTTAATGTACATTTTGAATTGATTGCCATGAAAGTGAATTCACCCCAACCCTCGTGTGAGTAGTTACCACTCTCTTCCAGTCTATCCTGTATCCAGGGATGTAAGTCTTTTGCATTGAATTCTACTGTATACACTACAAATTATAAGGCATATCACCTCCTCCCTCTCCCACACAAGCCCTCAGTGCCTGTCAGCCCACTGCCTCCCCCGTGTGTGTGTGTGTGTGTGTGTGTGTGTGTGTGTGTGTTTGCACGCACACGCATGTCTGTCAATACATGCGTGTGCAGTCCGGAGTGTGTGAGATTGAGGAGTGTTCAGTGTTTCCAATGAGTGGGGTCATACTTTGTATCTACTTGCACACACTACTAGTGCACAACTGACACCCTTCTTTAAGCTGTTTGATGCGTTACCATTACATTAATCTTCTCACAAAGTAGTGTAATACTATGATTTACTGTAGCTTGGTTTTATTGCTATTTTGCATTTATAGTTTGGTTTTTATTCTGCTTATTTATAGGTGCTGTATTTTTCATTTAATGTCTTATCATTTGAGTTGTCTATTTTGTAAGGGATTATACTGTTCCTGAGGGCAAGTAACATTTTTATTAGACGTATAGACTGCCGGCAGTATTGGTTAATATTTACAAAGATGTACTAGTTCTCATTTGTTTGTATATTCATGAATCCTAAAGTTGAGTGTCATTTCAATAGCTTTGAAAAATGTGTTTGCTACAGTTCATGCTCCCAGAGGCGTAAAGCTTTTTACCACAACATTTATGCTCTTAAATTGCTAGCTAGAGAAATCAAAGGACATATCAAGATCACTGAATATATGATAGCATATCTTCTCATCCTGTTTTCCCTGCTCCGGTGATGTGTTCTTGGCTGTTTCTTAGGCTAACCCAACGCTCAGCAGGACATGCAGCTTTCATAAGATGGAGTTCGCCCCC
>CABFOQ010002946.1:18084-49575 GCA_900660455.1 Gephyroberyx darwinii | reverse complement strand
TGGTCTGGGGAGGGGGACCAGGGGGACCAGGGGGTCCAGGGGGCCCTGGGAGCCTGACATTCTGGTACCAGGACCAGTGGTTGGGAGGGAGCTGCCTGTTGGGCTGCTGGGCAAGCTTCTCCACCTTGGACAGAAGATGATGGGGCATGAATGAAGTGATCAAGGTTAGGGACAATACAATCAATTTAGGCAGTGGCTGTTCTCCAAAATACAGAGGAAGTTTGTATTTCTCTTATGTACAATCATGAAACAAACTTAATATAAACGCTCATCATTTGTGACTTCTAACAGTATCAAGGCAGTGAGTAAAAGAGGACAGTAAGGACCCAGATTTGATAAACACAATTTCATGTTCTTCGACCAGAGCAACGCTTTGGTTCTCGCTCATCGGCAGTCAAACCTGTTTGAAAACCAACTGCTACTGACTATGCTGGACGTGTTTCTACCTGCATCTGGAGCTGGGCCAGGGTGCTCTGGCGCTGCTGGGCCGAGGCTGA
The DNA here is from genome assembly GCA_900660455.1 of Gephyroberyx darwinii. NCBI lineage: Eukaryota > Metazoa > Chordata > Actinopteri > Trachichthyiformes > Trachichthyidae > Gephyroberyx > Gephyroberyx darwinii. The sequence continues at coordinate 49,078 of CABFOQ010002946.1, read as the reverse complement.
GAGAGCCCCTACAGGAACCTCCCCTCTGGGTCCCACCTGATGGTTGATGAGAGGCTGGCGTCCTGGGGCCCTTTCTACTACCAGAGAACCTAGAACACACAAACAAAGAATTAAAAAACGAAACATATAATACTAATAATGACAATAATAACGTAATACTTCAGGGTCAGTTACAGAACAGCACCACTGGAGCTGGTAGGGATTTAGTGTCTTGCTTTAGGACACTTCAGCAGGGCAGATGCTTGCTGACATGGGAACATGTACCACCGTCCTCTGATTGGACGGTCTCCCCATTGAATCCTCATTTCAATTTAGAGTTTTTTCAATGCTTTTTGTGATCTAAACATGGCCAGGTAAAGTCTTTTCTAGTAGTAGTGTCATATCCACCTTATTAAAGTAAGCCTAAGCTGGTGCCAGTCTTACCAAGGTCTACATTTGTAGCCCAGAAACCAGAGCGACACTGGAAGCGAACAGAGCTCTGAGGGACGATGGAGGGACTACAGCTTGCCCTCATTAGGTAATGGATCTGGAAAAGGATCTAAGAGGGAGAAAGAATTTCAAAGGAGTCACAAAGATTATAATAATATTTTTGTATTTGGAGATAATCATTGTAAAAAAAATAATAAAATGAAGGTCTTCTCTACAATGACATACAAATAAATGAGCATATGTCAAATATTTCAAGCAATATCTCTAAAGCAATGCAAATCTCTTCATAACGTTTTGCCATTCACCAGTCTCTTGCAGTACAGGAGGGCTGTGCCGCTGTGGCTGGCCGTGGCCCATTTGGTGAAGCTGATAACGTGGTCTAGGTGCCTGGTCAGAGAGTTCACATCTTCCTGCTGCTTTTTCAGCCCTGTCTCATGGTCCTTGGTCAGAGCCTGGGAATGAAGGACAAAGATTATCTATGGTATAAAGACAGATACGGTCATGGAAAGTTTGTGATCCGTTGCTTGTGGACAAAACAATAATTTTACAACAGGACAACAGCCTGACATTGGCTGCTGTGGCGATCCAACCTGTGACCTTTACAATACATAGCCTCTAGGGCACCTTACCTCCAACCATAATGAAGACAATATTTTCTTCTATGGACAACCTACAAATCAGCCTTGGCTTCTAGTTCTTTTAATCAATTAGGCTTTCAGTTATTGTAAGGTAAAAAAAAATGAGTTTCTCTTCGCAGGGGCAGGAAAGAGAAAATGTGTTAAAGAAATATAATAATAAAATCTGAACTGTCACAAGGGTCTTTGAAAAGTACGATTGTTGTGTATGAAATTCAAGCTACACGTACTTCAAGCTGATTGACCAGAATCTTTCCCTTCCTGTTGATCTCCATAATCAAGTTGCAGATGGACTTCTTGATTTCATTGGTGACAGTCTTCCGGTTTTCATCAACTTGCTGGAGTCTGTGAGAAACAAAAACAGTAGCTTGAAAATCATTTTTAAACCTTGAAAAACATTTTTGGCAAACTGGGGGGAGGGCGTGATGAGGCGTAGGCTGGAGGCAGGAGAGAATGAAATTAAGCTTCTCAGGCCACAGCTTGTGCCAAAGGATGAGTTTGGTTACAAATTTACTAAAATCAAAGTTTTGAAAATGCTGGAGCCACTTTGTGCCATTACAGTCTGTGCAACTCTTACCATAACTGAAATATAAATGAAACAGAAACTGTGATTAAGTGCCAACTGCACTGTTGAGGACTCCTTTACCCAGTGGTAATGCAGCTGGAGACTTCCTCGATGGCTTTCCTCTTCTCTTGCAACTGCTGCGTCATGTTCTCCAGATATTGCCTGTGGTTCCTATAGGCATCCTCCAGAAACTGGTAGCTGGACACAAGGAATATCCAAATGTGTGACTGAATGAATTAAAGCTCATTTTCACAGCAATTTTAGATTCCTGTTAATTTATTGCCTAAAATGTGTGTTAGCTTTAGTCCTATTATGATGTTAGTTTTTGTCCTATTCAGTTCCTAAACCTATCTTGATATCAATACACTGGACTACATGAAACAACTATTAAGGTCAAAATCACATAATAGAAAGCACCTTCTGTGGGTTTGCTTGATTATTATCACTAATATTTATTTAAAAAAAAAAGTTTCCATAAAAGTTGCATGGACCATTGTCATTACCAAAGGAATGAACAAAGTGCAATACTAAGCGCAATAGGTAGGGACAGGACAAAGTAACACTACAGCACACTATGTTCATAATAAATAAATAATTAATTAATTAATAAAACTTTTCAATAAACCCTTTACAAAGTGCTTTACAGCCAAAGCACAACTGTAAAAGCAGCAGGGAAAACAGAACAATATAAAATAAATTGGCTATAATAATAAAAAAACAGAAAGCAATAGGTACAGAATGTAACAGGTAAAGAACATAGCAGCAATAATAATATAAAGTTGATAAAAGACATCTAGAAAAACAGGTCTTTAAAAGAGACTTCAAAGACGATACAGGCTTGGCCAATTTTATATCTAGTGGCAAGTCATTCAAGAGTGGGGCTCTGACTGCAAAAGCCCGGTCTCCCTTTGACCTCCATCTGGACTTGAGGACTGAGAGAAGAGCCATCATATTTGGGGGTACTACTGAGGGTAGACTGTTGAGTATAGGGACATATGAGCTTGGAAATGTAGGGTGGGGCTAAACCATGTACTAGGTTCTTAAATGATCAATAAAAAAAGAATCGGTGTGATATGGTCTCTTCTCTTAGTTCATGTTAAGTCCAGTCGAGGGGAAATAAAAGCATGAATTATCAATTCTAGGTTCTTAATAGTCACTTTGGATAAAAGCGTCTGCTAAATGACTGTAATGTACTAGAATTTTTGAGTTATGACAAAATTGTAGTTGCATCTTTAATCTTTTGGCACTCCCTCATGAGGTGTTTTAGATATGGGAGACAATTTATTAGCTTTTCATTGGAACTCTGCTTTTCCTCTTTAGGGCCTGAGTATGTTCATTAAGCCAAGGTTGAGTTAGGACAAATTCAGCAAAATGGAACGTGGCCTACTTGTGGTCCTTGTGCTTCAGCAGCTGACAGTCTCGACACGTGAGTCGGTCACACGTCTCACAGAACAGCTTCAGTGGCTCCTGCTTGTGGATGTCACAAAACACAGGCCTCTGTGTGGACATACCTACTGCTTCTGGAAAACAGACATCAAAACCAAGAGAAAGGTAGAGGCATGTCATCAGGGAATCAAGCAATGCAAGATTATAGGACTGTGGAAGTAGAAATATTGTAAGGATGGAAAAACACCTATCAGCTACCTGTGAGAACAGTAACACTCTGTGCTTTCTCTATGCTTTCTCTTTTTTCTCTAATTAATGTAAACATGAGAGTGAGAACTATTGAAGTTTACTATACAAGATAACCTAAGAGGTCTGTCATGTAATGCAAGTACCCTGAAAGGTCATGCAGAAGCTCTGGTATGCAACTTTAGGGAGTAGGGAGGCCCCTTATCTGGTACATAAAAAAGATACTGTGATGTGCCTATAACTTTGAAGTTGTCCAGAATAATGAGCAGCCATTTCCTCCAAGGCTGAAAGCAGTAAGGTAAGCGATGTGGGCACTGTGCCTTGCTCATCTTTTCAGCCAATGATGGATCCTCAATTTGGTGAAAGAGTTGCAAATTGTGTACTAGCGACTAGTACTGAGTAGTATAGAAAGATCAATACATCTGTTTGCTACCTTGAACACTGCTACTATTATTTAAAAGCAGTGTATGGCAGCCTGGCAGGTATATAGTTGTTTATAGCTAAATATTACACACATAATCACTACAGTGAAGGATACAAAATGGGAATTGATTTGGATAAGATTTGGATAATTTTTTTCAAACATTTAGCTGCCCACCAAACTGAAACTTGATTTACCAAGTTGATATGATGTTCACTGACATAAAACAAATGACAAAATTCGCAACTCTTTAACCAGGTGGGGAGAATAAGACTCAATCACTAGCTCTGGAGATGAGCAAGGCACAGTGCCACATGGCTTGTGGTTGGCTAAGTGAAGAGTGTAACCCTGCTGTTGGCAGCCTTGGAGGAGGAAGCTGCCTTCCAGTTGGCACTCAGGAACAAAAAATCATTGTGTCCAGATGTGCGTCTCAAAGAGATGAATGTGAATTTGAATTAGGAAAACCAAATTATTTTTCTTTGATAATTTAAATATAATTTATTCAACAAATAGATTTTTTTTAAAACTATTCAATAAGAGTAGGACAAAATGTATGAAATTCAAACAATGTCTGCTGCTGTTAAACTCTTTCCATAGTCTTATGCTATTGGCTTATGAAATAATGAAAGCGGCTGTAGAAAATCTACTTTTCTGCTCTTGTTCATACACGGTACCTGGAGACATCTCTTCCTTCTGTCGTATGGTGTGATCCCTGGTGAACTTGACCCTCTGGTGGGCCTCAATACACGTCACACACAGAAACTCCACACACTCCACACAGTACCCTGTCGCCTCTGTGTTGTCATCACAGCTCATGCACACCTAGCAATGAGGAAGAAAATTATTGAAAGAGAAAGAGAGAGAAGAAATCATCCAAAATTGTTCTGAAACTATAACATATAACAGGGGATGACCAACCTGGCTGGTTTTCTCCACTGTGCTGCTAGGCACCTCAGCAGAGTCTTTGACAAAGAAATTATCTAACACGTCCATCTCCCAGCATTCCTGTCTGCATACTGGGCATCGAATGGCACCCACTGTAACGAGAAACCAAAACGTATAGTTAAGGCCTCACCTCGCAACCACCGGCCATACATTTTTCATTACAAAACAAACTGGTTTCACTGTTCAAAACGTTGCACCACACTAAGCTGCAATATAGGCATTTGCTAGTTAGGCTTTTGGTACTTAGTCAACATACTAGTTCAACAACTCCAGCATAGCTTTATTATCTTGTACTATCTGTGTCATACATAACAAGTTATCATGATTACAAGCTAGTGTGGGTCATACCAATCATGACTTCGGTGACTTGGAACAGTTCATATCAATAAGACATCTATTCTCACGTGGTTTGTTGAGGTCAACTTGACCCTGTGAGTCACGCCTGGGCTCAGCATTCCTGAAAGGCGGTGGCAGACACCTCTTGCAGAAAGAATGAAGACATGGCAAAAGCTTGGGCTCCCTGTTGTGGAAGCTCAACTTGCAGCTGGGGCAAGTGTCCATAAGCCCGAAGGTGCCTTGTTGCTTCAATCTTTCGTCTTCAGCAGGTAAACTTTCTGCCTCGTTTTCAACGATAATAACAATGTCATCATTGTCAACATTTTCGGGACATTCGTCCATTTTTCTTACAGCCTCCTAATCTTTCAAGTCAAACAACCGATCAATATTACGTTTGTGAACAAAGGTTAGCCTATATCTTTCCTGACTTAGCAAGCCAGATAGGAGATATGAATGCTCATATTATGCATTACAAAGATTAACATACAATGCTTTCATCTGACATGTTGGTTTATTTAACCCTATCATAATAGCATTAGTTGAAGGGGAATTCTCCCGTTTTAGAAGCTAAATTAGCAACCTAGCCTACTTTAACTTCCACATCTGCCAAAAGCAATAAATTAGAAATTCCCCGAAAGACGAAACAGACGAACAGACTAAATATGATAGCGCAAGATCGCTCATAAATGAAAATTACTATTAAGTCATTGTATTATAAAGCTCACAAAACCCTGGGAAATGCGACCATCTGTGCATTCTTTCTCAAAACATACCACCGTAATTACCCAGACAGCATTGCGGTGTTTTAAAGCTACAGCGTCCGATTGAGGACATACTAGATGGAATAGGGCGAAAAGGCTTCTTTTTCAAATTAGATCAAATCATCTGTATTTGTCATATGTAATAGATACAGCAATTTCACCATAGACGAAATTATTATTATTACTATAGGTTGTATAGGTTGTATATATATTATGTATATGTGATGTGAAGTTCCCTCTGCATATATCTTTCTTGACATACTTTTCCTCTCTGTCATTTAATCATTACACTGTTTGTCTCAACCTTTAATCGAGTGGGAGGCTGTTACTACTGCTTGGGAGGAGTCAGGGCAATGGTTAAATATAAAGGGTTCTACTTTGATACTTTGACCGTCTGTCCTAGAGAACAGATACTTTGTTGAAAATGGACTTGACAGCTAAGAATCATTCTGTCCCTTTGAATGATGGCAACAAGATACCTTTGATAGGGCTGGGAACTTATGGGGATCCCCAGACGGTAGGATAGAGATACCCTATTTTACTCTGTTATCTGCAGAATGAAAGTTTGATTGTTAAAATGCTTATTGGGCACAAATTAGACATTCAATACTATGATGGCACAATTGCATACGGCATGTACAACCTACACTCTACACTCTGTGAGAAAAGTTTTTTGTAGCCATATGATGAACTCAAAAAGTGTGTCTTTTTGATAGACTCCTAAAGGAACTGCATATGAAGCAGTGAAAGTGGCTATTGACAGTGGATATAGACACTTTGATGGGGCTTTGGTCTACTTCAACGAACATGAAGTAGGACAGGCTATAAGGGAGAAAATTGCAGATGGAACTGTGAAGAGAGAGGATATCTTCTACTGTGGAAAGGTTAGCAAGAGCTTGTGTGAGTGAGTGAGTGAGTGAGTGAGTGAGTGAGTGAGTGATAACAGTGTGCTATATAAAAAAAACAAAATAGTGAAAAACAAATACCATAGAAAGTGGGTGTGTGGGTGTATTCCAGGAATGGGGGAGACTGGAATTCCTCAGTTCCCAGATGTACATTCCTGTGGGCATAAATGTGTGGAGTCTGTTTTGTGTGTGTGTGTGTGTATGTCAGAGATTATGCCTTTGCATCTGCCTGCCTGATAGAAGAGGTGTGTGTGTGTGTGTGAAAGAGAAAGAGAGAGAGAGAGAGAGAGAGAGAGAAAGAAAAAGAGAAAAGGGTGGCCATATTTGCTCTACCAGTCATTTAGCAAAACCTATGAAATTTTGTGTTGTTAACCTGTATTGACCTAACACTTCTTCTACTGATAAATATGCAGCTGTGGAATACGTTCCATCCCCCTGAACTGGTGCGACCAACTTTGGAGAAAACCTTGAAGGAATTACAGCTTGATTATGTTGACCTATACATTGTAGAAATGCCTACAGCATTCAAGGTATAAATGTATTTAATCTCACATAAAAAATACAATTTAAATGTGATGATATAGTGAAAAGAGCATGGCATTGTTTTTAAAGTTCAAAAATTACATTTGCCAGTTTGATCCAAGTTATATTAATTGCTGTAAATGAATGCCAATGCCATTTCACCTTGTTGAGTATTGATATATACAATCTTTATTATCATTTTCTGAAGCCAGGGGACACATTCTACCCCAAGGATGAGAATGGGAAGTATATTTATCATGAGACTGATCTTTGCGCAACATGGGAGGTGAGACAAGTTGACCTGCATTCCTCTCTCCATTCCAGATCAGAACAGAGATAGACTGTGCCTGAACAATTTATGTTGATAATCAGCATTTTTGTCTTCTTCGAAAATACAAGACCACAAAGCTTTACATCCTAGACATATTGGTTCCAGAAGTAGTATTTGCCTTTGGGTATATAAAGAGAGACAAAGACATAAAAGATGATGAAATAGTTTCAGCATAGATAAGTGAAGTTCAAAGTCTGGATCCTTGTACAGCATACAAGGTCAGGAGGTCAAGGTCATACAAGTTTTCTAGACAAAATGCTGTTTTTTTCCCTTTTTCCCCTTTTGAAAAGGCGTTGGAAGCTTGCAAAGACGCTGGGCTAACCAAATCTCTTGGAGTATCCAACTTCAACAAGCGACAGCTGGAGCTGATTCTAAACAAACCTGGGCTAAAACATAAACCTGTGTCAAATCAGGTACAGAAAGTATAATTTATATTAATATATCCATGTTCTTGAATTGTACATTAGAGAAGATTTAAGACTGGCCAGACTGCAACTTAAAATTTGAGAGAAGACTGGGGCTGACTACAACATAACCAGACCAGTTACCATTAGAATAAATATATAGCCTACGGAACTGTAATTAGGTTGTTAAATAAAACTGACTATGGAAGTGTATGGTTAACTTAATCCAAACGTTAATGCAAATTGGAAAATGAAAATGCAAACCCACAATAGCATTTTCATTTTCCACTGTTGCACGCATCATTTGAGTCAATACGAAAATTCTAATGCAAAAATTTGATTAGCATTTGAATTGTGAAAATGCAGTGCAATGCTAAATGAAAGTGCAATGCAATTGCATTAACATTTTCATGGTCTACTGACCTGTCAGTCATTCTCTGTTTCACATGCCAACCGGAACTAGGGCTGTTGTTATTCTGGCATCGTATCGTGATTGCTGACACTTTTCAGTGGCCAAATGCAGACACAAAGATTAAGTGGCACTAGATCTGGTTTAAAATTTAAGCGTAAGTTTGCTATAACTGCTATAACTGAGGCATACATGCCTCAGAGGTTTATTAATTTCTTCAAAAAATAACTCTGCTTATATTTTGTGTTTTTATTAACACAGGTTGAATGCCATCCCTATTTCACTCAGCCAAAGTTGATAGAGTACTGCCAGCAGAAAGATATTGTCATTGTGGGATACAGTCCCATAGGGACATCCAGAGACGCATCCTGGTATGCTGTAGAAATGCATATTGATCACATTCAGTTCATGTATAACTTTTGGAAGACATGATTTACATAATACTATCAGGTACAATTGAACATTTCATCATGATGAAGGTAATTTTAAAAGAGACTGCAATAATGAGAAACAGGACAACATAAACTCTCATCTGTATAAAGTGATTTGTTATACTAACGTTCCATTCTTATCAAAAGGGTAAACCTAAAATGCCCCCCGTTGTTGGAAGATGAGCTTCTTGTATCCATTGGCAGAAAGTACAACAAGAACACAGCCCAGGTGGCGCTGCGATTCAATGTGCAGAGAGGGGTGGTGGTCATTCCAAAGAGCTTCAGACCCAAACGTATAAAGGAGAACTTTGAGGTTTGTTGGTTTGGCATTAATCCAACATGCTTTTATTTTGATGTTCTACAAAATAATTTATTGAAAATCAGGAAAAATATGTGAAATGACATGTGCTTGTCACTGGAGTCAAACTGCTACCGTTGCAGGCCTACTGAGGTTTGTAGCTGCTGTCCTCATGTGTGTTGTCAACCTTTGCAGGTATTCGACTTCTCACTTTCTGATGCTGAAATGAAGGCAATTGAGGGGTTGAACAAGAACATTCGTTTTGTGGAGCTACTCATGTGAGTATAATGCAAACTTTGAACCTCGGCTTAAAAATTCTCTGTTGCTCTGTTAATCAGTACTCTGGTACCCTGCTGATTTGATGATTAATAACAAACTTGATCCATTGGTATTAGTGAGTGAGCAAGTTTAAAACTAGAAAACTACAAACTACAAACTTTTCTGAAGAAAATGTGTGTGCTTCCTTCAGCTTAAAATGTTTTTAAAGCAAATCTCTGGTCACTGGACATTGTGAAAGACAGCCAGTGTCACAGGGCCACCAGAGGGACAGAGACTGTCAAACGTGACCCTGGCTGTTTGACAGTCTCTGTCTCCATCTAGTGGCTTGCACGGACACAGCCGCCTGTTGGGAACGTGAAAATGAAACTTAGCTTCTCATAATGATTTTGGCCCCATATTATTCTTTTGGGGCCAAAATCGTACCTGATGCAATGCAAACAGCACTGAAAACAGTTAGGGTGACATAGGGTGATATTTCTGTGTGAATGAATAATGAATGTTTTTTCATTCACTCAACAGGTGGAGTGATCATCCTGAGTATCCCTTTCACGAGGACTACTAGATGCCTCAGAGGTTATGGAGGAATATTTTTAGATTAGATTAAATAGAAAAATTTGAGATTAAAAATACATACATCTAAATAAATGCAGTACTATGCAAAAGTCTTAGGCACCCCAGATTTTTTTTTATTATTTTTGAAAGCATCTTTGCTTCATGGCTTTTCTTTCTTTCTACTGTATGTTGTGTAATGTGACAATAAATAAATAATGAGGGCGGGCTCTAGCAAACACTTTTTTTTCGATTGGTGCATCGATTTGATGTGAATGTTCATGCCTAATTCAACATGGCACAGTTTAATATATGCAGCCATTATAGTTTAAATGGCACATATGTCATTTATTATTATTACATCAAATGTTAATCTGAGTTCTCACTTAATAGGCTTGAACAATAAATACAGATCAACTGGGTTGAAACAGTATTTCTGGCCGTGCACGAGCCAGTGTAACAAATTGTATTTTCTCTCTTTTATCAATACTGTAATATATTGACGAGGCGGACAGCATGCATATCGTTTAGGTACACAATATAACATGACATCCCCCTTCTTTGTTGCTGCTTTTTTGTTTTCAACATGAACCCTGCTGCAATTAAAGCGTAAAAGCTCAAACCCGTTTTTCATTTGGAAATACCTGAATATCAAAAATAACAAAAAAGAAGTTTGATGTTTGGACACTAAGTAAAACCAATACACTCTACATGCTTTTATTGCTTTTTTCCGTAATAACCAGCAGAGGTCCCTATAAACACAGTGAACATTATGTTCCGCCTTTTATGGGATGTTTTATAACACATGCCATGCATTACAACAGTTTGATTTTATTTGATTTTTTTTATTCCGCAAAAAAATGTATTGTTGTTATAGTCATCGAATGGCTATTGGATCAAAGTGGCGTCTAGTTTATGGGAAAACTACGAGCCAGTGTTTTCTATTTCCATCGTGGGGTAATGAAGAAACTTGAAAAAATTAAATAGAAAACAATGTCTTCAAATTCAGATGTCATAATTCAATTAATGAACACCGATCTTGTTTAATGGCGATCAGGATTTTCAGATTTGGCTCTAGTTTTTGAGATGGAAGTGGAGGATGGGTACAATGTTATTGTGTGGTTGTAATGTGGTTCTAGAAACGTTAGCAACGGTTAAATCAAAGTTAATACTTTTTTTTTTAAAAAACACTCATGCGTACATAATTGTATGTCGAATTGTGGCAGTAACAGTCGTACGAGGTTTTGCAGAAGACAAAGAATTTTTGGCCAACGAAGGTCGAGTCCGCAACAAACCCACGAAGAACTAATGCTGCCTTCGAGGGCCGCCGGAGGATTTGCGATTACAACTTGATCGCACGGAAATGTCCCAACAAAGTGATAAATACTTTGGGAAGAGCGGATTTTATATGAGAACCCGAATTACCGATATGTGACGTTTAGAGGACAGAGGACATGGAAGCTGTGCCAACAACTGATAGTAAAAGTGATGTATAGGACAATGTTTGGCTTTTAATAAAAACCTCATTTGCACGCATGGTGCGCATTTCCCCTCTTCGTTCTGTCGCTGCAGTGCATGGTAGCTCATTGCCGCTTCATTTCTAAAATAAAACAACAGCCTTCAAAATCAGATATCATTACAGGGTCCGTTTAGTATTATTTTCGATCATCACAAGCGCTTGAATGCACGACAAGTCCTAGTCACAACTTCCGAACTCGGAAGTACTTGGACGCTTACGAGGGGCACTTGAAGACAGCATAACAGCTATCTGGCAACCTTGCCTGTACTGCTAGCACACTAGCAAATGCCTGTTAGCGACACTAAATCGTACGAAAAGTGGTGACAACCCGGGGACAGAAAACGAAAGGGCTGCTGCATGTTATCATCTGATTCATCTTCGAACAAATAACGCCAGCCACAGCGGATTGTCCTGCTCAACCGACTTTCTCAGCTAACGCCAATGTTAGCTGCGCAACGACCAGCCCTACCTAAGCTAATCTTAGCTAGCCAATTTAGCTAACGCTAGTTTGCCAACGTATTCCAAATGCTTCAATGAATGGGGTCGCTGCAGTGAGTGAACACATCAGTCAACAATGTACGGCTGCTACTATTAGTATATTTTCCTCTACTAGCTTCCCTGTACTATTGTGGTCTTACTTGCCGGGTACCTAGCAGGTGCTTTGAGACCAGAGTTTGAGGAAGCTTGACGCGCTAACGTGAATAGCAACACAACGCTGGATCTTCTCACAACTTTGCTTGGAAATGCATCATGGTTAAATAATGCTCTATCCAGGTACCTAGTCGTATTAACCTGGGACCTACGGTTACACGATGTTGACTTGTCTGAAATAACGTCGCAGCCAACGGTATATGGTCAGATATACTTGTAATTCAATGAGCAGTCGTGTGGCGAGCCCGCACTGGAAATACTTTATTTTGCGAAGGTTATCGTCTGTCCCCATTTTGACGGGGAATGATGGCGTTTTGGACTGATCCTGTCCTGCGTCCCAGGTAGCTCTCAGTCCTGCGCAGGGGAGTGGTGGGGAGGACTCCCCGGCCTGGTCCGCAGTTTCCGGATGATGGGAAAGGCTTGGGAATTATTTGGAGTTGTTTTCTTTATGCATCTACTTTTAACCAGGATTGTGATAGACCATACCGACTAGCATACCAAAACAATGGCCTAGTCAAGAAGTGATTTTGTTTTTTAAGAGATGTGAAGCATCATGATGGACACAGAGGAAGTTCCCTGAAGAGGAAAATGTGCAGTTATTTGAGGGTAATCATGGACTGATGAACTCAACTCAGTACGTTTTTAACAAATATTATTTTTTAAAGAGTATTTGACTGATACAAATCCAACATGTCTGGATTTGCTGAATTCGTCCCCCCTCCTGAGTGCCCAGTGTTTGAACCGAGTTGGGAGGATTTCTCGGATCCATTAGGATTTATCAACAAGATCCGACCCATTGCAGAGAAAACGGGCATCTGCAAGATCCGACCCCCCGAGGTAAACTCAATATCATTTTCCAACCATTGGATTGAACATCGGATTGGAGTCTGTGTGGATTTGCCTGTTTGCTCTTGTTATGTAGTGCAGGGTTATTTTGGGCCTACGTGATTTTTGCGTTAGGCAACGACATTATTACTTGCCATTACACTAATAGAGGTCGAATTAGACTTGATTTCTTTGCACTAAACGTTATTTATTTCGCATTTGAACGAGATTGGTTTCACTTTATGGTATAGAAGAAGTATCTGGAATCGCAAGAGGCGTAATAAATTCAACATTTCCGGCCATTATTTTTGTTTTTCTTTCCTTCATAGCTACATTGTAACATGTTAGCTGTGAAGATGCGACATCAGGCCATACACAGGCCGGTCGCTCGCCACAGACCTTTAGATCACATTTATCATGTTTTATACAAATGCGGTCAACAAATCGAGTAGACATTTATTTTCTTGGCCTTGTAGTGTCGGGGCGTGTGTCTTTGTGGCCTTTAGATGCCCAAGTATATGTGTTGTTATGACCAGGCGGAATATAAGCCATATCCACTATTATAGCCTGAAAGAGGCTCTATTTATGCACAGTCGGGCCTGGCCAAAACTAGAAACGGAAATCGGCTATTGTAAACAAACCCCACTTTTCAAACCAAATGATTAGTGGCACTGTGTTGTAGATATTTGTATCCAGTCACCAATTCAGCTCTGCTCATGTTCTATTTTTTTCTTGAGAGAGAAACTTTGGTGCTGTTGCTGTCATTTTCTCTTGTTTGTATTGTTTGTGAGTAGGCTAATACTTGGGTTTTCCTGTCTATTAGGACTGGCAGCCCCCCTTCGCCTGCGATGTACGCAACTTCCGCTTCACCCCTCGAGTCCAAAGACTCAATGAACTTGAGGTGAGTTTGTCAAGTTTTAGAAAAACAAGAAAAAAATAAATAAATTCACATTGATACCCACTTTGGAGATTATTACAATTGTATTGATTATGTATCATGGGCCCTTGGGTCATGAAACTTACTCTGTACATGAGACATGACCATGACCACATGACATGACCACATGTGAACGTTCCATGTATTTAAAAACATGTAAAATGGCAACAGTTGAATTATAAGGTTTTCACCTGGCCAGAGCACTATAGTCTTGTATTGTTTGAGTGCAGCCACTCAAACACAATCTTGCCCAAGGTATTAAATGTGTATAATGGCAAATCATTTTGTTTCTGCATTCAGATTCTGTCCTCTCACTTCTTCCCCCTACCTCTCCAGGCCCTTACTCGGGTTAAGCTCAACTTTCTGGATCAAATTGCCAAATTCTGGGAGCTGCAGGGTTCCAAGATTCGATTCCCACACATGGAGAGAAAGATCCTGGACCTCTATCGGCTCAGCAAGGTAAAACTACCATTTTGGATTGTTTTGGTGAACACTGTTTTTGTGCGCACTGCAAATAACATTGATTGAATGAATGGGTGAAGAGGGTTACCGGTGTGTGGCTAGTTACAGGATGCTTAGACAGGTCTGGAAAGTCTGGAAAATTGTGCACAAGGATTGGTTTGGGAAAATTTGGAAAAGTATTTTTTTTTGGGGGGGGGGCTGTTGTTCGGTCCACATTTTGTGTAGTTGTAGATCCACTGTTATGTTACACATGCAATGAAGATTTCTGTTTTCTTGCTTCCACACCCACCGTTTCGTACTTGTTGTTTTGGGTTGATCGCGACTTGGATGCAGGTAAACCAGTTAACTCCTGTGTGTTTCAGATCGTGTCGTCTGAGGGTGGCTTCGAGACTGTGTGTAAGGAGAAAAGGTGGTCCAAGGTGTCCAGCCGGATGGGTTTCCCCACCGGGAAAGGCACCGGCTCACTGCTACGCTCCCACTATGAGAGGATCCTCTACCCATATGAGCTCTTCCAGTCTGGAGCCACGCTCACTGTGAGTGGTGTTGACCAGAGAAACATAGACAAACACACTGGCAGAGTTTGACTGTACTACATACGGTTGCACAATGGCAACAAACAAATCAGAGCTTTTTTCCTGAATGTTGTGATTGCAGTATGAACATATTAATTTAACAGTACTCAACATGTAAAGACACACATAAGCACACACACACTCATGGATCAGTTTTGGTTATGATTCCTTTCTATGTTGCCAAGCTACAGTCTTGAGCGACAGGGCATGTAGTTGTCTCGTAGTACAGATTTTGTGAAATACCTTCTCAAAAGCCTAGCAGCCACTTAAAAGGTCCTGTGCCCCTCTCGGTATCTTGTCTTTACAATTGTTCCAGATGTGATCGTTACAAGATCACTGTTTCTCTATAGCCTAGAATAAACAGACCTCTAGACTTTTCAAGAATCTTAATTTCCTCTCACCCCGCTCCTGTCTCCCCTTAGGGCGTCCACCGACTGTATGACGAGGGAGACGACGGAGAAGAACCAGATGAGGGAGTCGGGGAGGAGGCTGTGGAAGAAGAGGAGCAGGAGGAGGAAGAAGAGAAGGAGAAAGACAGGGATGGCTACGGTGATTCAACGCAGACCAAGGAGCGGCCCCTGCCTGAGAGACGCTCCCGGCGCCTTAAGTCTGAGGTAAAGGAGAAATTGAATTGAAAAGAGAACATTTTGTGGGAACAGGTGTCAAGATGGTGACAGCAACCTTACGTTTTGGGAAACAAAATTACTGGACACAGGCTCCCTGACCTTCAATTAAAGCGCCTTTTTGACAAAAAGCTAGTTTATTCCTTTAACATCCACTCCTGTGCTCCAGCATCTCTTTCCCCGCCCCGTCCTAGATTCCCAGCTGCGGCAGGCATTCTCCCCAGGGGCTGTCTGATATTTTGCATTTTAGCAGGATCAGAGTGTTACCCGGACATGTCCCCAGTGCTGTGTCACAATCTGCTGTTGTTGTTGCTGTTTTTGTCTAGAGGGAAAACAAGGAGCCAAAAGGCCTGAAGATCTTTGGCACAAGTCCCAAGATGGTGGGCTTGGAGATTGTACCAGCTGGTAAGGATCATTACAATTCTACCTGTATTAGTACACACGACAAATGTAGAGAAGTAAAGCACCAGTGGACATCTAGATTTGATAGTTCCATCTATAAAAAAAAAATGGACACCACTTTTGTGTGCTCTTTTAGTTCCTCAAATAGGAAGACTCATAAATTCTGGTCCTCTTTTTGGTCCCCTGATAGGAACACACATAAATCTGTGGGTTTCTCTATTTTTATACTTGCACTTTTCCCCTTCTAACTAGACGATGGATTCAACAAGAAGCAGCGTCACCTCAAGGCCCAAGCCTTTGCCATCAAAATGAGGCCGCGCAAGGAGACCCTCGAGGTCAACTTTGTGAGTACCAGTTCCTTGTGTGGCTTGATTGAGAGACTGTTTTTGATCATTGTGAGGGCAAGAAAGTAACTTTTTCTTCTACTGGCCGCAACAACCAGTGGGTTGCAAAAAAAAAGCGTGATTGTGAAAAAAATGTGATTTTCTGAACCTCAATGATGATGGCTGGTTGTGAGTACACAATCTTAGTAGCCACAGACAAAATAGATTTGATTTTTTTTATCTACTTCCGCAAGAGGAAATTCTCAATTGGGCACATAGTCAGGCAGCTAGTGCAGCAGCCCTTGAGCAGGTAGGGATCTTGTTCAAGGGTACTTTGGCAGGTATGGCCCTCTGTTTGAGGGATGGCCTCATTAACCCCATCCTGTGGCCCCAGCTTGACTGATAGCTGGTGTTCATTACCCACTCTGATAATTCTATCATGTAACTCTGGACTTAACCATCCATGTATATTTTCTGTGGTATTGATCCCCCAGATCGACCTCTACCTCTGCCTGATGTGTGGGCGGGGCGATGAGGAGGACCGCCTCCTGCTGTGTGATGGCTGTGACGACAGCTACCACACCTTCTGCCTCATCCCGCCTCTACAGGATGTGCCCAAGGGGGATTGGCGCTGCCCCAAGTGTGTTGCTGAGGTGAGGCTAGAGTTCTCTTTGACCAGTCCAACTGCAAGGTCTTAATTCTTGCAATATGAGACACTGGTCTGAAAAGTCTTGGATCTAGAAATGGTGCAAGTGGTTCATAGGTTTTAAATTGGTTTGATTTTAGATGTAAGTGTGAATTTCTTCCTCTTTCAGCTACAGAACTAGCCTTCTTTAGGTGTGAAGTACTTCAGGTAAATTTCTGTTGTCTATAAGCTAAGAATCTACTGTTTGTCCCCCCCTGCCCCCCACAGGAATGCAGTAAGCCAAGGGAGGCGTTTGGCTTTGAGCAGGGAGTGAGGGAGTACACTCTCCAGAACTTTGGAGAGATGGCTGACCACTTCAAGTCTGACTACTTCAACATGCCCGTCCATGTATGTAAAATGCAGTCATTGCGCTAGAATATGTAAACTGTTGAGTGGATGGATCTCCATCCTTTCTGTCACATTTCCTGCTACTGCTAGTTTTCATTCTCGGCTCATGCTGTGCTGTTGCATCAACTCTTGTGTTGCCTTCCACTGTTGCATGGCAACAGAGGTCAGGTAGTCTGTCCACACTCTTACGTTACTTTAAGATATGTATATTTTTTTTTACCTTTTACTTATCCAGGAAAGGATGCTGAGCACACATGCCGTTTTTCAGCAACGCTTTGCTTCACATTCACACACACTTGCCTTATAAAGAGTTCCACCCTGATCGTCTAAAACCATATGGAATGGCAAATCTGAAAATCTCAGAATTATACTATACTTTTTACCATTTATTGTCCTGAGGGACTTTCACTTTGCAAGGCCAAAAAGATCATGTTTGCGGTTTTCTATGGCTGAGCCCCTTCTCTCTCCCATGCCTTGCCCCCAGATGGTCCCCACAGAGCTGGTGGAGAAGGAGTTCTGGCGCCTGGTCAGCAGCATCGAGGAGGATGTGATCGTGGAGTATGGAGCTGACATCAGCTCCAAGGATGTGGGCAGCGGCTTTCCCATCAGGGACGGCAAGAGGAGGCTACTGGGAGACGAGGAGGTGAGAAGACCCGTATCTACAGCAATGAGATACACCTGTCAGTGTTCCTCTAGACCAGAGTTGAACAGGTAGAGATGAGAATGTGCAGCAGACAGTCAGCTGGCAAGCAGAGAGGGGAAGAAGCTTCAATTGGAAACTGTTGCAGCTGATTGTTCAGTGGTTGTATTGAATTGTTCTGCTATATTTATTTCTTACTATATACATATGAGCCAACATTGCTCCCATTTTTAACCCATTTCCCAGTTAGCTGTTACAATTACAACTACCAGATGGCCTTCAAGTGAGACAATTCTTTCTCAGTACACTAAGTAGTAAAATGAAAATGAGTCTAAGTATAAACCAGAAATCCACAAAAAACATTGAAGCATTGAAATTAGCAGTTTGTTATGATCCAAACATAGTCAAGGTCAGTGCAACCACAAAAAGACCCAGTCATTTTATAAGTAGCCCAGTTGGTTACTATCATGCCTATGACTGGGAAGTTGAGTCAGGATGAGTCTGTTGGTCTGAACGTTGGTCACCAGAGAAGCACTTCTAATGCAGGGAAACACTATATTTTCATGGGATACAAGCCCTGAGACTTTTCATTAGGTTTTCATCTAACTCAGTCCCTTGTTTTTTGGAGGGGACTACATTTGGTAGAAACCTGGCTTGTGCTGTTAAGTGAATGAAAGGGATTTTTTTCCCCCTCTCACATTTCCGTCTTGCTCTATTCTCAGGAGTATGCCAATTCAGGCTGGAACCTGAACAACATGCCGGTGCTGGAACAGTCGGTGCTCACCCACATTAACGTGGACATTTCGGGCATGAAGGTGCCCTGGCTCTACGTGGGCATGTGCTTCTCCTCGTTCTGTTGGCACATCGAAGACCACTGGAGCTACTCCATCAATTTCCTGCACTGGTGAGACAAACCGGGAACATAAACATTCATTCTGTTTAAATTGTACTTAAGTATTTGTTTGTTATTATATTTATCTATATCTGCCTAGAGCTCTCTTTCTATATTGAAGTGCATATTCAGAAACATTTATATTCTTATGGATATGTTCATTGATCTCACACTAGAACTTGATCGACATATCACTTGCACATTGATACTTCTGATCAGTTGCATGAAGCTGCTTGTGGAATTTAAACTTATTCTGTTGCACTTGTGAGTCGCTCTGGGTAAGAGCATCAGCTAAATACCTGAAATGTAAATGTATTTCACCTCCTCCTTCCTCTCTCTCTGTCTCCTCCAGGGGCGAGCCAAAGACGTGGTACGGAGTGCCAGCCTCGGCGGCAGAGCAGCTGGAGGCGGTGATGAAGAAGTTGGCTCCGGAGCTGTTTGACTCCCAGCCTGACCTCCTCCACCAGCTGGTCACCATCATGAACCCCAACGTCCTCATGGAGCACGGAGTCCCTGTACGTTGGCTAGGCCAGGGTGTGGTTAGCTCTCCTACACAAGTCGGTGAAGACTTAAAGTATGGAGGATTAGTCTGTAAATTTCCAAGTCTTGAAAAGTTTGAATGGAACAAAAGGTTTGGGGAGAAAATCATTCATTTGTGATACACGATATGTAGCCGTAGGACCACTGTCATTTCATATATTGTGATATTTGTGAAAGAGTAGTGTTGTGACTTAGTTGATACATAATGTTGAAGACTGATTTAAAATCTACAAATCCAGTCAAGTAATTAAGGTCTGGAAAAAACAAAACAAAACAATGGAATCGGAAAAATCTAAAATTTGCGGGAAGCCTGTGTGGTAGTATTGCAGGTGCATGTAAGAGTAATAGGTTTCTTAGAGGTGCACCAATGCTATCTGTAGTATTGGAAACGGTGCCAATCCAGCTCCCAAGTATTCTTACTCAAATCGGCAAATGAAGCCGTCCCGATACTGAGACTTTAATGAGCTGAACTTTGGTGCAATAAAGTAGTTTTCTGGCGGGACGAAAATGTCTGCAGTCTGGCAATCCTTTGATCTCAGTGAAGCGAAGTGCCAGCTGGATCAAGCAAAGGTGTTTGGCTGGTGTGAGGGAGCTCTTTTGTCTCCTTTACTCTCAACACTGTCAGAGACTGTTGATTCTGCCTTCAAAATAAAAGTGTAATTTGTCACTGTCACTTTTGGTAATAAGTATCGTTGGTATAAATATATGGTGTGAACAGGACTTTTTGGGACAAAACATATATTAATTCACTATAGAGTCCCCCTTAAATATATTCACTTAGGTACTTTGTATTACTCACAAAACTAAGTCTTGTTGATCAATATTAAACCAACATGAAAATGCTCTTAATTTCTTTGATTGGTAAAACTTTTCAGTGCAAATTTTGATCAAATGAGTTCAAGCAACACAATGATTGTGAGATTTCATCATTAGGTTTTAATTCTTCCTAGGTATAATTTTTGAGTCAGTGTTTTCTTTCATTTGTAATTTCCAGGTTATTTGATAATGTTACATATGTTTGTGTATTTTTCTCTTCAGGTGTACAGGACCAATCAGTGTGCTGGGGAGTTTGTAGTGACCTTCCCCAGGGCCTATCACAGCGGCTTCAACCAGGGCTACAACTTCGCAGAGGCTGTCAACTTCTGCACCGCCGACTGGGTGAGGGGAAACCATCATTCTTTCTCTGTTATACTTTCTCTAAATATTTCAAATAGAAGCAGGAGGCACTCCAAAAAACAATGAAAGGCAGGAAAACTTTAAATAACTGGAAAATAGCCAGAACATTAGAAAATGAATGATATGTCTTCTTTCAACAGTCACATTAGACTTGTTTCAGTTACACAGACTTCATAAGCACTAGTCTAACTAGCACTCTGCTAGTTTTCACTTGTTTTTCTATGGGAGATTTCCTGTTTTCGTTCTTTACTACTTTTTGTATTATCCCAAGAAAACACTTACTTTGTGTCCTGTCATTGATGATTAAATGGAATTGAACGCCACCAAACCACCATCACTCAGAATTAACTTTTCCTCTGATTTCCTTTTCATGTCCATCCTTCATACCTGCCCTTCCCCAGTTACCTATGGGCCGTCAGTGCGTGGCCCACTACCGGCGCCTCCACCGCTACTGCGTCTTCTCTCACGAGGAGTTGCTGTGCAAGATGGCTGCCGATCCAGAGAGCCTGGACGTGGAGCTCGCTGCCTCTGTCTTTAAGGAGATGGGAGACATGATGGAAGAGGAGACGCGTCTCAGACAGGCTGTCCAGGAAATGGTGAGAGGCATTTCTTTTTTAGTTCATTTACTATTTAATGTTGAGAGATGCTGATGATCGAAAAAACAAATGTTGATTCTGTTTGATTCTCATGTTTACATTGAGTGCTCTCTTTTGGTCAGTTTCACACATGGATTTAGCCTCTTAAACTATAAAACCTCAATCGATCTCCATTGAAAGTTTCCTGTTAGTTGTTGACGTGGCTTAATCTGTCTTTGAACCTGTCCCATACCTGCAGTTTATGTTTTAACACCCTTTACTAGTACTTATCTTGTGTTCCTTTCAAGCAACATACGCTACTCATCATGTGTAGATGTGATGGTAAGAAATGTTATTCATTCATCTGTTCTTCTTCCTCGTCACCTACAGGGGGTGTTGTCCTCGGAGCAGGAGGTGTTTGAGCTCGTCCCTGATGATGAGCGCCAATGCCACAAGTGTAAGACGACGTGTTTCCTGTCTGCGCTGACCTGTTCCTGCAGCCCTGATCGGCTGGTCTGTCTCAACCACGCAGCAGATCTCTGTGACTGCCCCCTGGGCAACAAGTGTCTCCGGTGAGACGCCTTGCTTTTTGAGCACTACCCATAACTCTTTTAGAACTCTTTGACTGTTATGTTGCTGTATTATGAATGAATTTTCCACTTTGCGTTCATGAAAGTACATCTAATTCAATGCAATTTTTACATTTTACATAACAGCAGAACGGTGTGATAGGCATTTAATATCAAACCCTATCGACCATATTTGTATTGCTTTTCCACACTTATTCAAATAGGGAAGTATTTCTTAATGGATCTCTGCAACTTGAGTCCATAATATGGTATAGAACCACCCACTGCAATGTGTAGCCTATGTGGAAACCAGTATAACTTGTGACAGATGGCGATGATTTCATTGAGGATTTCGGCTAACTTCTTTTTTATATAGTTCCTTCTTTAATAAATGTGTAATCCCCCTTTTTAGACAATGCTCTGGTTTGATCACCCCAGATTTTGCTGTTTTTTTCCCCCCCTGATGCTCAATATTCACTTCATCAATCTGACCATATTCTGACGTGGGCCTCTCATAATCTATTCCAGGTATCGCTATGATCTGGAGGAGTTCCCGTCCATGCTGTATGGGGTCAAGACCCGGGCCCAGTCCTACGACACCTGGGCAAAGAGGGTCACAGAGGCCTTGGCTGCAGATCAGAAGAACAAGAAAGGCAGGCGATGATAACTTTTTATGCAACTCTTAGTGTAACACTAACATGACATGTATCAATGTTATAAAATACTTAAACTCTGTACACCAGGTTCGGTTCTATGGTGGTGTGTTGCTGAAATGACTGTTTTTGATTTTTTTCTTTCCTTAATCCATTCCTTCTCTCCTTTTTGTCTCTTTGTGTCTCTCACAGACTTGATTGAGCTGAAGGTTTTGCTGGAGGATGCAGAGGACAGGAAATATCCTGAGAACGCTCTGTTCCGTCGCCTTAGGGAGATGGTAAAAGAGGCTGAGACCTGCTCCTCTGTAGCCCAGTTGCTGCTCAGCCGCAAGCAGAGGCACAGGTCAGCAGGCATGGACACACACACCAATTTAAAAGCAATATGCTGATTGACCAGACACACACACAAGCATGCGAGAGCCTCTATACAAATAAATTCCCACCAACACAGCAAATACACCTGCACATATTTGGCTATTCAATAATCAATATACTGACAAATTCAAAGGTGAACTAAATCCCCAGTGTTTATCCTTGCCTGTCTCCAGTAGCCGCCTGCGACCAGAGAGCAGTCGTGGTCGCACCAAACTGACGGTGGACGAGCTCAAGGCCTTTGTGGAGCAGCTCTTCAGGCTGCCCTGCATCATCAGCCAGGCCCGACAAGTCAAGGTCAGTCCCCTCTATACCTACCTACTCCCCCCCTACTGTTGTAATATACAGCCAAGCTGTCGGACGTCTATCAAAGTCTCTGGTGTAACAATCTTAAGCCTGATGCAGTTCATGGCCTTGATACATCTATTCAAATTTCTCTCCTCCCTCTTCATCTCTCTGTCCCTCCTTCTCTTCCTCCTCCAAAAAAACGCTCTCCTACTTCTACTTCTACCACACCCCTTTCTCCCTCTTCTCTCGCATCCGCTCTCTTTCTTTCCTTCCCTACCTCCCTATCCCCTTTGCACTCATGTTTTCTACCCTGTCTCCAGGAGTTATTGGAGAATGTGGAGGACTTCCATGAGCGGGCCCAGGTGGCGCTGGCAGATGAGATGCCTGACTCTTCCAAGCTTCAGGCCCTGTTGGACCTGGGCAGTGGCCTGGACGTAGAGCTGCCTGAGCTGCCTCGACTCAAACAGGAGCTCCAGCAGGCCCGCTGGCTTGACGAGGTGGGCCCCCCGCTAGACTCACAATCAGTGTGTGTGTGTGTGGTATGGATGAGTTGTGGTAATTATGGCCTCAAGCTTTTCACTGCTTTGCTTCCACCTGAGTTAATGTTTGCGGTTCCCGAAGGTGTTGTAACTTAACGTTGACTATTATTTGATTATTTATATTATGATACATGGGGAATTTGCCATTTAATTTACTTTTTCCAGCTGTGGCGGGATCTAAAGGAAACACTGCTTCAGTTACTTCCTAGTTGTGTTAGATGGGGTACATTGAGATGATGATTACTAAAGGGATCACGCAGTATCAAAAGGCAGAGCAGTTGAAACATCCCAACAGCTCTTTCGAAGTAGTGTTTTAAGAAAAGTGACTATTCTGACCTCGTCACATCTCAGGTGCGTGTGACCCTGGCCGAGCCCCATCGCGTCACCCTGGAGCTGATGAAGAGGCTGATAGACTCTGGGGTGGGTCTGGCTCCCCACCATGCCGTGGAGAAGGCCATGGCTGAACTTCAGGAGATCCTTACTGTCTCAGAGAGATGGGAGGACAAGGCCCGTGCCTGCCTGCAGGCTAGGTGAGGCCACATACACACACCATATAGGGATGTGTAAACCTTCTTACAGTGCAGGTTGGATGTTGAAAGGTGCTGCTCCTAAAGAAAAGATGATATTGGTTGACTCATGCTATATCATACCATGATCCCTGTCCTTTTCCCCTCCAGGCCTCGCCACAGCATGGTTACCCTGGAGAGCATTGTGCTGGAGGCCAGGAACATCCCAGCCTACCTACCCAACGTCTTGGCCCTCAGAGAGGCCCTGCACAAGGCCAAGGAATGGACTGCCAAAGTGGAGGCCATCCAGGTACTGGCTACACATACACTAGATATCAGTGATGTGATGTATCAGTGGGGTTAGCTCTGATACCTGCAATAACCAATGCATGTATATCTAAAGCCAGATGTCCTGTCTGAGTGCCCTTGACCAAGATACTAAACCCGTTCCTGCATTGTACGTTGCTCTGGATAAGAACATCAGCTAAAAATGCCTCATAAGATAGAAACATTCATACTAAAATGCCATAATGTATTTGACAGCAGGTAAGTAATGAACCATACATATTTTGCACATCCAGTACACATAGCCATTTAATGGTTTGCCCTCTCCCTCTGTGTAACCACCCCACATAGAACGGCAGTAGCTATGCCTACCTGGAGCAACTGGAGAGCCTGCTGGCCAGGGGTCGCTCCATCCCTGTCCGGTTGGACCACCTAGCCCAGGTGGAGTCTCAAGTGGCCTCAGCTCGAGCATGGAGGGAGAGGACCGCTCGCACCTTCCTCAAGAAGAACTCCACCTACACACTCCTCCAGGTAAGACCTCGTATCTAGACTCCAGTAGTTGTAGGTGATTTTCCTCGGCTCTGAGATGTGCAGATCTTTCACCTTCTAGTGGAGACTTTATTGGCCTGTGAGGGCAATTTGGTTTGCAGACTGGGTTTACACTAAAACACAAAAACAAGTACAGATGCTGTATCATCCCACGGCATCTAGCTAGGTGTGCAGCATCAACTGTTGCTGTTGTTTAAGTTAAAACAGTCCTGGAATAATCAGAATAACCACAACATTCACCCAATGTATTGTCAAGAAGAAGAGATCACTCTACTATATTGCTACCCTCTGGTAGGTTAGCTGTCTTTCAGTATCATAACATAGTAGCCTGTTTGCCAATAAGTTCATAAGCCTTGCCCAAACTTAATAAATTCTACACTTGTTACGCAAAACTGCTTTGCTAGCTTTATCTAACGTATTCATGAGAATATAAAACCGGGCAATTTCAATCAGTGATCAGCTGCTAATTATCTGTATTGTAACCATCCTGTGTGTGTTTCTCTCAGGTGCTCAGTCCACGTGTGGACATCGGGGTCTACGGCAACAGCAAGAGCAAGCGAAAGCGCGTCAAGGAGCTCCTGGAGAAGGAGAGGGGAGGCTTTGACCCGGACGCCCTGAGCGACCTGGACGAGAGCCTGGAGGAGGTGCGAGAACCCGCCACCGTCGTAGCAGCTTTCAAAGCCAAGGAGCAAAAAGAAGTGGAGGCCATACACTCGCTCCGTGCCGCCAACTTAGCCAAGATGGCCATGGCCGACCGCATCGAGGAGGTCAAGTTCTGCCTGTGTCGCAAGACGGCCAGCGGCTTCATGCTGCAGTGCGAGCTCTGCAAGGACTGGTTCCATGGAGCCTGCGTACCGCTGCCTAAGACAGGCTCTCAGAAGAAGCTGGGTGTGGGCTGGCAGAGCAATAGCAAAGACTCTAAGTTCCTATGCCCGCTGTGCCAGCGCTCGAGGCGGCCAAGACTAGAGACCATCCTGTCGCTGTTGGTGTCGCTGCAGAAGCTGCCAGTGCGTCTGCCAGAAGGAGAGGCCCTCCAGTGTCTCACAGAGAGGGCCATGGGTTGGCAGGTATGCATGGACCATTGGCTGCAGCGTTGTTTGAGGAGAATAAATAAATGATCCATTATACTGATAAAACATTAATAATGATGACTTATCACTTTTTCTAGCCAAGACCAACACCTGCTTTATTTTGAATAGTTTTAATTGTTAGCATGCAGGCTGAATTGTACTTCACAATATTGAATACCACATTCTCCACACCCCAAAACACCCTCATGGTGCTAGCTTCAGCACTTTTCTTGATTTGCATGCTTTGCTTTTAATGCCTACCAAGTACCCAACCATCCTCCGATCTGTCTGTCCCACCAGGACCGAGCGCGTCAGGCCCTTGCCACTGATGAGCTGTCTTCAGCCCTGGCCAAGCTGTCTGTGCTGAGCCAGCGCATGGTAGAGCAGGCTGCTAGGGAGAAAACAGAGAAGATCATCAACGCCGAGTTGCAGAAAGCTGCCGCCAATCCTGACCTGCAGGTACTATGGACTGCTATCTGAAATGACTTTATGTTGTATCTTGGTTTATTCTAAGAAAGTATAGCATCAGTAAGAACCTGGGAATCAAAGCCTGGAAGACTCAGTCGACTTTGAGTTTTATAGTTTTGTCTTGTCATTTGTATTTTTCTAGCTGTGGGGGGCCAATACAGCTACGTAAAACTGAACCGAACACATCACATTCAGTGTCAGGGAAAATAAAATGTGTCCTCCCTAGGGTCACATCCAGACGTTCCAGCAGGCAGGTTTCAGCAGGGCTACATCGCCTCGCCAATCTGTGGACTATGACGACGAAGAGACAGACTCAGACGAGGACATCAGGGAGACCTACGGCTATGACCTAAAGGTACATACATCAGAGGAGCTCTGATTTAAATCAGTGATACACTTCAAGCCCCCTGTTAGCAAGCATTCCCCCTGCTGAAGTGTCCTTGAGCAAGACATTGAATCCCATCCAGCTCCAGGGGTGCTGTATAAAAACAGCAGTTCTGTGCTGTCCATCCTAGACACGTCTTTCTACCAGTCAACCTTTTCTAAGAATCCTTTTCTGTAATTGTAATCTTTCTGTGTTGTCGCGTGTTGGTATGCTTTTGTTCCAGGACCCAGGTGAGGTGAAGCCCTACCTGTTCTGTGATGAGGAGATCCCTGTAAAGTCCGAAGAGGTGGTCAGTCACATGTGGCCGGCTGCCACACCCTCCTTCTGCGCTGAGCATGCCTACTCCTCAGCCTCCAAGTCCTGTGTCCAGAGTAAGACATCATTCTCTATTCTTGTCCACAAATGATTCTGGGAAGGCTTTTTGTTAACATACAACTTCAATTCAGTTCTTATGGGAGAATACAATTCATCTCTTACTCTCACAATTTCTATTACAGACCTGGGCACCCCCAGGAAGCAGCCCAGGAAGACCCCCCTGGTACCTCGCAGCCTGGAGCCCCCAGTGCTTGAGCTGTCTCCCCAGGCCAAGGCCCAGCTGGAGGAGCTGATGATGGTGGGGGACCTGCTGGAGGTGTCCCTGGACGAGACCCAGCACATCTGGAGGATCCTGCAGGCCACACACCCCCCCTCTGAGGAGAGGTTCTTGCAGGTCATGGAGGTAGGAAGGACATCCATTATGCAACCTCATTGCACAGCTGGACACCTTGGCAAATGCTGGACAGCAACTAAATATTGGGTTTGATCACATTGTTTATGTTGACACCGGTGGTAGAGGTGGGTCAAATTGGGGGGAAAAACCTAAATCTCTCTGTTGTTTTCCCCCCTCTCCCTCCTGTCCCCCAGCCTGACGACTCCCTGATGGAGAAACCTCTGAAGATCAAGCTGAAGGACTCGGAGAGGAAGAGGAAGAGGAAGCTGGAGCGAGCCGAGCACCACCACATGTTGATGGCTGCTGCTGCTGCCGGTGGGGCCTCTGGGATCGGAGACATCCGACCGGCCAAGTCCAAAGATCTGAAGAGGGTGGGCCTGGAGCTCGGCCTGGGTGGCAAACCCAAGAAGAAGAAGCTCAAACTCAACCTGGACAAGAGCCGTGAGATGAAGCAGCTGGCCAAAAGGTTGGCCAAGGAGGAGAAGGAGAGGAAGAGAAAGGAGAAGGCGGCTGCCAAGGCTGAGGCCATCAGGGAGGGGATGGAGAAGAGGAAGGAGAAGAAGATTCTCGACATCCCCTCCAAGTACGACTGGTCTGGGGCTGAGGACTCTAACGACGAGAACGCCGTGTGTGCAGCCAAGAACTGCCAGAGACCCTGCAAAGATAAGGTGAGGACTTGGCTGGAGGCCTGCACAATATGGACAAAATAATTATATTGAGATTATTTTGCTGAATATTGCAATTTTGAAATCAATTGTGATTTTTAGCACTTTAGAACAATATTTTGGAAGAAAAAATGGATGCCAATGCTAGATTTGTTGGATTTGTATATCATTATTTTCACAAGCTTTGAACTTAATTTGTAGACAAATGAATTCTGCACAACATCAAAAAATATTGCTTGTTATAGCATCATGCCATTTGGAAATGTCAGCATTTCAGTTTTTCAATTAATTTGACCCCGGTTAAAACTGTCCTTAAAATAACTGCAATTCCAATTCTTAAAGTCCACTTACTTTAAAAAAAAATATTTCACTGCCTAAGGATTATTATTATTATTATTATTATTATTATTTAAATTATTAGTAATCTAAAGACCTTTTACCTATGATGTAGAAACATACTGCATATTAAGATCATATAAACACTTCTATTTTTGAAATATTTGGCCATGAACATCAGGTAACCTTTTCTTTCAAAAATTGATGTGAAGGTTACAGACGGTTACAGCCACAGTGAGTTGTTTTGCACAGTATTTAGCTAATAATAACTGTGTTCAATAATGTAACTGGAGCTGTTTGGTACAGATATACAAGACAGACAATCCTTCAACCAGAGGGTCAGGGTTCAAGCCCCCAGGACAGTTGGCATCAGTCTTGCTGAATTGTCTTTGAGTAAGACACTTAATCCCTACCAGCTCCAGGGGTGCTGCCCTCTAGCCAGTGTTGGGCTTGTTACTCAAAAGATGTTACATGTATATATATATATTCCTCTTACTTGTTACTCATTTCTGTAGTAATAATATTACTTATTACTCCCTCAGATGTAATTCATTACACTACTCTTTATATTATTTCCGCACCTTGACCAGGAAGTCAGCATTTCTTCTCCATTTACAGCTAGCGTAGTGTGTGTCGCAACGCGTCTTTTTAATTATAAATCCGCAAATGGAGATTGTCTTATTATGTTTAAATGTGATATGAAGGATAACAAAAGCAACGCTGTAACAATTTATTTCCGATTGGTAACTGTAATATTATTACTGAAATTGAAACAGTAATTCATTACACTATTCGATACTGAGGTTATTACTGTAACGTTACTGGCCTTCACGTGGTCAGTACTGGCCTGTCTGGTCATTGACCCCAAACTAATGGTCATAGCCTTTACTGTTTAGTAAAAATAGTAGATCAAATTGGTGCTCTGAATTGGCTGATAATTGAAGTTTAGTACTCAAAATCTGTATTGAGGATACAAACGTAGTGTTGTTGCAACCCCAGCCATATTAGAGCTGATTCAAGGGGTCATTGAAGACCCACTGAGATTGCGTTGCAGTAGAATAGGCAGGACGGGTGACCCATAGATGATTGATAGACACAGCTACAGCTTAGCAATTAACAGAGGTGGTCTAGAGGGCTTAGTGGTTGTTCTATGTTTTACATATTTCAGAATATTATTTCAAACTTTATATCAAAAGTGGGATACTGGAGTAGGGCCTGCAGTAGGTTGAGATGTCTCACATCAAGGAGATAAAAATACATTGATTAGACATTCGTCCATACTAATCCACTGTACGCGCAATGATCTATGTATTATCCATCACAACTCTTCTCTTCAACTTTGCTGTTACCATTAGCAGGTTATGAACAACATAAATCCTCCTAAGAGTATGAGAACAATATGGGAATTTCTTGTTCCCATTATTAAATTACAATTAAAACATTTTTTTTAACTTAATTTCTTTGTTTTCCTTCTCTTGCTCTGTTATAGCAATTCATATTAATAGTGCTGTGGTGTCAGTGTTCACCCACCGTACGAAAGTCGTACAGTCGAGTACCATGATGTTCTTAGACTAACCTGTCACTCAAACAGCTCTTGACCCTCCTCAGTATCCTTCCTGCCACACTGATATATTGGTTGATATTCTCATCACAGCAAGTTGCAATCCAGGGTTTTAAAAACCTGGGCCTCTCCCCGCCAGTGACAGTGCTTTTTTCTTTGCTGAGTACAGAGTTAATAACAAACACTTTTCGAAATGAACATCATGGAACTTTATTGAATATCAACAGCTGATAACAGCACTGGAACACCTTAAAGAGAGTTACACATAACGTATTAACAGGGCTGGCCGATGTGGTGCTTTTTGGAGATAGCACTGTAAGGTTAACCAGTGGCCAGTCTCCTTCCCCTACGTGTCAATGGGGCAACCACTGAGAGCTGTGGAATTGGTAGGCATGTAGCAAAGTGGGTGGAGTGGAGATGAAAAATGCATACAACGTACACATTTCACATAGCAGTTCTGAATTGTAACACTGGTCAACTTTGACCTGATTTAAAAAGAATTCCCTCCTTTCATTCAATCCTCCTTTCACTCTGTCATTTGATTTCCTATCTACTAATGAGTTAACGTATGAAATAAAACTTGAAAGGTTTGATGCGTAGTAAGCGTAATGTTAGCTCATGTGATGAAGCCAACTGCCCAACATTGATGAATACACTTGTTGCTAGCAAAACCTGGCTGTTGTTGGCCTGTGGGTGCTACACATGTGCACCCAAGGTGGTACTTCAAAACTTTCTCCAAGGTTGGCAGGTCCGCATGAGTAAATATTTGTGTGTGTGTGTGTGTGCGCGCATGTTCGTGCCCCCTTAGGTGGACTGGGTGCAGTGCGACGGCGGCTGCGACGAGTGGTTCCACCAGGTGTGCGTGGGTGTTACATGCGAGATGGCCGAAAACGAGGACTACATCTGCCTGGACTGTTCCCGTAAGGCTGCTGCGGTGAATGTGGGAGGCTTAGGGGCGGTGGAGGTCAAGGTGGAGGAGGTGGCAGAGGAGAGCATCGTGGTGCTGGCGGCGCCGTT